>CAUYSK010083609.1:0-78070 GCA_963575035.1 Avahi laniger | reverse complement strand
CAAAAGTCGCTCTATGAAAAAGACACCTGCACTCGAATGTTCATAGCAACGCAATTCACAATTGCAAAGATGTGGAAACAGCCCAAGTGTCCATCAATATATGAGTGGATTAATAAACTGTGGTATATGTATACCATGGAGTACTATTCAGCTTTAAGAAAGAGTAGTGACATAGCACCTCTTATATACTCCTGGAAAGGGCTGGAACACATTCTACTAAGCGAGGTATCCCAAGAATGGAAAAACAAGCACCACATGTACTCACCATCAAATTGGTATTAACTGATCAACACATAAGTGCATATATAACATATATTGGATGTTGGGCAGGCGGGGGATAGGGGAGGAGGGAAGAGGGGACGGGTATATGTGTACACAAAGAGTGCAATGCACACCACGCAATAGGATGGACATATTTGAAACTTGGACTGAGCGGGGGGGCAAGGGCAACACACGTAACCTAAACATCTGTACCCCCATATTATGCTGAAATAAAAAATAAATAAATAAATAAATAAATAAATAAATTCCTTATGTGGGATTAAATCATTCTTTATTATTTTTACAAAATTGTGCTTACTTATTATGATATAGTAGGTAATTTGTTTTATTTTATTTCAAAGTGTTATGGGGGTACAAATATTTTTGATTACATGGATCACTTTTGTAGGCCTTGAGGCATGGTTTTAAGTGTGCCTGTCACCCAGATAGTGTTCATTGTATCCATTAGGTAGTTTTTGCCCATCCCCTCCCCCTGCTTGATTTCTGTGAAGTTTTACTTCCCTCTATGTGCATGTGTGCTCACCTGTTAGTTCCAATTTAATCATGAGTACATGTGGTGTTTGTTTTCCTTTCATCAGATACTTCACTTAGGATAATGGTCCCCAGTTCCATCCAAATTGTTGCAAAAGATATTAAGTCATCCTTCTTCCTGGCTGAGTAGTATTCCATGTTATACATATACAACATTTTGTTAATGTACTCATGAATTGATGGGCACTTGGTTTGATTCCACCTCTTTGCAATTGTAAATTGTGCTGCAATAAAAATTCACTGTTCCCTTTCCCATTATTTAATGATCATCAACAATCTTTACTATTGTTGATTTAAAGTCAATTTTATCTGATAAAAGAATGGCTATACCTGCTTTCTTTTGGTTACCATTTGCATGAAAGATTTTTTTCTGTCTCTTAAGCTTGAGTCTGAATGATTCCTTGTGGGTTAGATGTGTTTCCCGGAGATACTTGGCTTGTATTTCCAGCAGATACTTGGCTTGTATTTTTTAAATCCATTCAGCCCACCTATTTCTCTTGATTGGGAAATTTAAATTGTTCACATTGATTGATAGAATGGATATGTGGGGTGCTTTTCTGTTCATCCAGTTGGGTAGTACTTTGTTGCTTTGTTTTACCTCTTGTACTATTGTTCTATATTAGCTCGGAGCTTTAGCTTTTCCGGTGTGTGACCATTGTGCTGCTCTATGTATAATAAAGTTCTGAGTATTTCCTGCAGGGCAGGTCTGGTCTTGACAAATTCTTTCAGTGCTGGTTTGTCTGGAAGGGTCTTTATTTCTCCTTCATTTATGAAACTTATTTTCAGGATATAAAATGCTAGGCTGCCAGTTGTTCCATTTAAAAAGACTGAAGATAGGGCCCCAATCCCTTCTGATTAGTAAGGTACCGATTGAGAAGTCTATAGTTAGCCTGATGAGATTTCCTTTGTAAGTTACTTGAAGCTTTGTCCTTACGGTTCACAGGAGTTCCTCCTTCATATTGATTTTGGCCTGTCTGATGACTGTGTGACTTGGTGACTGTCTCTTTGTGATGAGTCTCTCAGGTATTCATTGAGCCTCTTGTATCTGGATTTCTAAATCTCTAGCAGGACCAGGGAAATTTTCCTCTATTATTCCCTCAAATAATTTCCCCAGACTTTTTCTGTTTTCTTCTTTACTGTCAGGGATGCCTACGATTCTTATATTTGGATGTTTTATAAAATCCCATTATTCTTATAGGCTTGGTTCAGTCCTCTTAATTATCTGTTTATTATTTTTGACTGACTGAATTCATGCAAAAGAGTTGTCTGAAAGCTCTGATATTCTTTCTTCTGCCAGGTCTAGTCTATTCTTGAAATTTCTACTGTGTTTTGTATTTTCTTAATTGAGTTTTTTATTTCTAGAAGCTCTATTTGTTTTTTTTTAATATATCTATGTGTTTTGTGAATTTTTCATTCATTTTCTGAATGATTTTTCTGGTTTCTTTGAGTTGGCTTTCCATTCTCTTTATTTTTTAATTTTTAATTTTTTTATTTCAGCATATTATGGGGATACAAACGTTGAGGTTACATATATTGCCTTTGCCCGACCCGAGTCAGAGCTTCAAGCATGTCCATCCCCCAGATGGTGTGCACTGCACCCATTAGGTATGAATATACCCATCACCCCTTCCCCCCATCTGCCTGACATCCAATGAATATTATTACTATACGTGCACTTAAATGTTGGTAAGTTAAGTTAGTTAATACCAATTTGATGGTGAGTACATGTGGTGCTTGTTTTTCCATTCTTGGGATACTTCACTTAGTAGAATGGGCTCCAGCTCCATCCAGGATAACACAAGAGGTGCTAGATCACCATTGTTTTTTTTTTGGCTGAGTAAAACTCCATGGTGTGCATATATCACATTTTATTAAATCACTTATGTGTTGATGGGCACTTGGGTTGTTTCCACATCATTGCAATTGTGAATTGTGCTGCTATAAACATTCCAGTGCAGATGTCTTCTTAATAGAATGTTTTTTGTTCCTTTGGGTAGATGCCCATATGGGATTGCTGGATCAAATGGTAGTTCTACTTGTAGCTCTTTGAGGTATCTCCACATTATTTTCCACAGAGGTTGTGCTAGTTTGCAGTCCCACCAGCAGTGTATGAGAGTTCTTATCTCTCTGCATCCATGCCAACATTTATTGTTTTGGGACTTTTTGCTAAAGGTCATTCTCACTGGCGATGTGATATCTCATGAAACTATAAGAATTCTAAAAGAAAATGTTGGAAAAACTCTTACAGACATTGGCCTAGGGAAAGAATTTATGAAGAAGACCCCAAAGGCAATCGCAGCAACAACAAAAATAAATAAATGGGACCTGATCAAATTAAAAAGCTTCTGCACATTCAAGGAAATTATCACGAGAGCAAACAGACGACCTACAGAATGGGAGAACATATTTTTTGCATGCTACACATCTGATAAAGGGCTGATAACTAGAATCTATATAGAACTCAGGAAAATTACCAAGAAAAAATCAAACAATCCTATCAAAAAGTGGACAAAGGACATGAACAGAAACTTTTCAAAGGAAGATAGACTAACAAGCGCATGAAAAAATGCTCAATATCTCTAATCACCAAGGAAACACAAATCCATTTTCTCTTGAATTTGATTGAATTTCCTTATGGTTCACATTTGGAATTCTTTATCTGTCATTTCAATGTTTTCATTTTGGTTGATATCCACTTCTACAGAGCTGGGGCTCCCTTTTGGGGGGTGTCCTTTTCTCTGTTTTTTAATACTTTCAGAGTTCTTTTGTTGATTCCTTTTCATCTGGAGGAGCTGTTGCTTCTTATTTTTGGATTTCCTTTATTTAGATGGGGCTTTTTCCCCTCTCCTCATTTTATGGGCATACTTGTAGCATGTGTTGGGTAAGAACCTTTGGCTTTGTTTGTGGGTATTTTGATGGTAATCTAAGTTCTGGGTAGAAGTCTTGGTTATAAATATCCTTAGTGTGGTATTTTTCACAGTTGCTAGTTGTTCGTAGGCTGTAGCAGTGTTGAGCTACGTGTGTGGGCAGATTCCCTGTCTCACTTTGATGAGGATGAAGGTCTTTGAAATCCTTTTTCTTTCCCCAGTCCTATGGCCTTGTTAGCCATGTGAATTACATTGGCATGCCCAGTTTAATCTCTGAGACAGTAGAAGGTGCTTGTGGGTGAGAATCAATCTTACCCTTTAAGATTGAGTCAGTAAATGCTCTGTAAAGAGGGCTGGGAAAATTTACCACCCTGCCAGTTAGGTAAGGCTTGCCAGAAGAAACAAGCTGCAATGTTGTTTTTGAGACCTGTGCCCTCCTCTAGCCTCTCTCTCAGGTGGAGCACTCCAGTGCCCCAGATGGTGGGCGGGGCCCTGAAACTTCCAGGTGAGTCCTTATACTCTGCCACAGTGGAGGTGGGTCAGGGAGTGTGGCTGGGCAGGGCTGGCTTGAGTGAGCCCACCCTCAGGCTGCAGGACAGCTGGTAAGGTAGCTGTTTTGACAGGGTTAGAACGTCTGCTCCCAGCTTCTAGGGAGGGGCTAAAGTGGCTTGTGAAAATCTGCTTGTGTAAATGGGACCATCCGAGATTCACAATCTGGTTTTCTGGCTCAAACCTCCCCCAGGCTTGCATGTCTAACCCCTTAGCATGGGTCTCATGAAATGCTGGCATGTAGGGAACTGCCAAATTGGGCAACCTTGGTCCACTGTAAGTCTAGGGAAGAGGCATGGACCGGACTCCTGTGGAGACCTCAGCCTGGAGAACACGCCCACTGAAGGGAGTCAGCTGCTCGTCAAAATCTCAGCTCGAACTGCTCCCTCCGCCCCGCCCCGATGAAATGTGTGGGAGAGGGGTCTGCAGTTCCAGGTCAGCGCGGGTGCCGGTGCACCATACCTGGTTGCTATGGTACCTGGGGTCAGCTCTTCCCCTCGGGAGGATCCACCCTAAACGAACAGGGTGGGTTTTCTGCGTGAGGGGGGAAGGTGGTACGGATTCTCTCCCAGTTGGTCAGTTTTCTTGCATCAGATCTGTCCACATGGGCCTCCTCTCCACCTGAGTCCAGCTCCCTGACTTCCACCCTGAGTCCCTAGCAGCCCGCTAGAGTCTGGGATATACCAGGTCGGCCTGCTTGTCTGATCTGCTTGTGTGTGGCTCCGGCAAATGGCAGCGGGGAGGGAGCTCCCAAATCAGGCACCCCGGGTCCACTACAGGGCCCCAAGTGCAAAGGTGTGGCACCCGCCCTGCATGGGAACCTCAGTCTGCAGCACATGCCCCCTGGGGGGAAGCGGCTGCTTGCCAGATTCTCGGCTCAAGCTGCATTCCCTGCTGCGGTGGTTGGGAGAAGAGTGGGCGAGGAAGCATCTGAACGGAAGAAAGCCAGCTCTCTGGCCTCTTTTGATGCTCCCCTTAGAGGGAAGCCCACATGGAATGCCAAGCTCCGGGATCATGCAAGATCTCACTGTTCCATGTTGCCACCATGCCTGGGCACATGGGGCTGGAAAAGCCTCCAAGAAACTTAATAGCATGTTTGTTTCCGGGATCACATGGAAGGGAGAGAGGGATACCCCCTTACCCTTTCTCTGGGCTCTGAGCCTCCCTGTGTTTGGTCCATGTCGATATCTTTTTTCTTTTATCTTCTTCCTTCTCTGCTTTGCAGTTTTCGTCCGTGAGGTCCCTGGCAGGCTTCAGCATCTCTCTCTGTGATCTACGCCTGATTTACATCTCTTCTCCCCTCTCCTTTGTCTGACATCCATTCTTCCCACCGGGATGGTCCTATAAATGATATCTTTAGTCAGCCATCTTCCTTCTCATTCCTAAACCTACACTTTTAACTTAAGACAAGTTCATTTTCTAAAAATTTAATTTAATAAATTAATTTTAAATTTTCTCGACAATGTATTTATATATTGGACTTTAGTGTGATTTGATGACACAATTCATTATCTGTCATTTATGTTTTGCCCACTTCCAAAAAGGATATAAAAAAATTGATGACATTAAAAACACACAGAGAATGGAAAACCAATACATTATGAGAAACAATAGAAAATCCATGTAGTAAAGATAAAATGTAGAAATAATTATGCCATAAGAAAGTAGTCAGTTGAAGGGTATTTGAACAAAATTTCAATTTGAGCTTCCTGGGAGCCAGGAGGAAAGAAGAAATATGATCCTTTTGTAGGGCTTTCATTTGACAAAAATGAGAATATGTCTCTTTTCATTTTGTTTTAGGAAATTTTCATCTAAAACATGTTTTATCAATGTTTTAATTACTTTTTTCTTTTATCTGTTTTGTTAACATGAACCTCATAAAAGGAATTAACCATATAAATCATAAGTAAAAGATAGTGAATAGCATAAGGCATGAAATACTTTTGGTAGACATTTTATTGTTTGTTTTTATTTTAATGTAAATATTTTATTCATATTTCTATGCATATTCTAGATAAAAGTAGTGACATTTTAAAATCAAATTATTATATATAACCCTATAAAGGCAATTTTATGGGAAGCTATGATAATAAAATGTGGATTTGTAGCTTTCTGATGCCATATAATAATGATTAGAATATAGATAGCAATAAACAATTATGTTTTATAAAATGGATACAAAAACATAAGTAAAATACACCTACAGTTTTTCTATGAACGAAGAACATTTTTCTGTCTAAACATATTATAAAAACTTTTGTTTGATTTTTAAAAGTAGAAAATTTCTCATTAAAATCTTAATACTTTCAACTTTGTGTTAACACATTTATGTCAATTATTTTAAAATGGAGAAAATAATTTTTTATAATCTCTGTACAACTCAAAATATTCACACAATTTTTTCAAAAGTTTAAGAGCAATTATCATAGTGGAAAAAAAGGATTTTAAAGATGTTATTTTAAATTGTTAAGCCAAAAGGAGTTTATGCTTCCAGTATCTACATTCTCTAAAAGCTGCCATAAGAATAAAACCTCCTCTACCTTTCTAAAATTTCATGTCAATCTCTCACATGTTTTCAGGGGTTGGCTCTGGAGACAGAGCTGGGAAGTTTTCAGTCTTACTACTTCTACTAAACATTCTCTATTTTCTATCCTTCCATTTATTACCCCACTGCTAGAATACAAGCTTTTTGCCATCCCCAGCACCACCAGAGCTGCTGTCCTTACAGGTGACCAGAGCCGTTTTCTGGGAGGGTCTTTCCGAGATCCCAGCTTTACACTTGACTGTGTTGATTGCCTGAGTCCCAGAGTAGTCCCCCATGGCCTTCTTGACACTTTGCCTTCCTAACTCCTCCTCTCTACCTCCATCCATGTTTTCCTTTCCTTATACTGCTGCCTCTTCACGCATTATGGAAACCCACATTTCTGTTCTCGATACCTGCAATTTGAGCTTAGTAGTTTTATTAAGCCATCCACTTTTATAGTCTTTATTTCTTTTCCTGATTATTTCTAAATGTAGAACTCCATTCATGATCCACTACCTTAGTCTCTGTGTCTGTTCTTAGCAGCTTATGAGACAAGTCTACATAAGGTGAGCTCATATTCAATGTATCCAACAGTGAAATTACCACTTTCCTTCAAAAACAAACACTTCTTCCAAACAGCTTCAGTTCAATCAGAGGTATCGGTATTATCAATCTCTTGAACTGGAAAGCCCAGATTATTTTTTTCTCATCTCTTATTTAAAACCCAGTTTAATATTGACATCTCTTTCTTCCAAATGTATCAGAAATAAGAAAATCCATATAACCTAATTTAATCCAAATCATCACAGTTGAGCTCAGAATTTATGTCTTAAATGTAATAAAAACTAGTTTATCAACATCCAACTTACCTTTTTATTTCATTTTATAGGGATTCTATTCACATTCCTATAGAGGATACTCAGGATTTTTTCCTCTCTACATAATCTCATAATCTTCATTCTACTCTTGTTTTTTAGTGGATGATCTCAGATACTGCTACACAGAGAGGATTAAAATATCGGACCATAAAAGAAGCAATGGCCTTGACTCTCTCAAGCATTCCTCAGGATTTATGGGTCAAAGACTGGATTTTAGAATCAGACTACATTATATTTAAATACTACAAATTATGGAAGCTCAAACATTCTTATTCCCAAAATGAATGCCTTTTCACTGGTATTCCTCTTACCTGCAATATTGTATAGTTGCCTGTATCTTTTAGGAATGTTTATGGCAATGAGTAATACACTACCCAACGAGGGAGTCTTAAACAAGTAAAGGTTTATTTTTGTTACATGATGTGAAGTCTGGATGAGCAGTTTCTGGCGCTGGTTCAGTGGCTCAGTGCAGTGGCCCCTAGGTTCAGATATTCTTTTGGCCTACTCTGGTTATCACAGCTGCATTTCAACAAGCAGAAAGAAAAGGCGGCAGGATGTCGGCGGAGGGGAGGAGTAATAGGAAAACAACAGGCTTTTCAGGAGTCACACAACTGACTTTTACTTCCATGTTATCATTCAGAACTCTTACCCAAGCTTCCTCCAACTGAAAGATGACTGGAAATGGGGATTAAATCAACCAATAGGATCCATATCATTCCTTTTGTATATCTGAATTATGCTGATTTTTCAAAGTTTATCTAAGTCTCAGCTCTCCCATGAAAACTTCTCCAACTGCTGCTGACCAATACCTCTCTAATCTTTGTAGATTTCCATTTCAATTACAGCAGCCCCCTGAAACATATCACTAAAATTTTTACAATCTTATATTTTTCACTTAATGTTTCGTTTTCTCAAAATTTAAATGTGCTTTGAAGATAGAGGCTATGTTGTAATCCCCTTTTCTGTGTACCCAAAACAGGGCAGTGAGATAGGCACATAGTGGTACTCCATATGACTTGGGCCGGAGCAGGTTAGATTCAGGCAAACTCAAATCTGAAGTCAGGAACCATTAATCTTTTATTGTGTAATCCCAAAGAGGAGAACTTTTGTTTCTTCCTCAATAAATGTGCAAAAAACCAAACAGCTCACAGAGAAAGTACTAGAACTCACTAAAATAAAATGCATGGAATCTATGTATCTGATACACATCATTTTCCTTTATTGATACTTAATTACAGTTTATGGCAGAAAATATTTACATATATTTTCTACATTAATATGATATGCAGAATTTACATTTTTAGGAGCCAAAGACTCAAAACTTTAAAAACTAATTTCTTTAAAATTCGCTATATGAGGGGAAAAAAGTCCATTGTTTTCCTTAAGAATAAATTATATTTCTATTTCATTTAGTACTTAGTTCAAGGCTATTAAGTATATATTCACCGATTATATTTTAGATAGCAATTTATCTAATCATATCATAGTAATCTTTTAAAGCTAATAACTTTTTATTTTTACAGTTTTATTTTTGCTACAGTGAGCTCAAGGGGTTTTATCTGGAAGCTGTGTTTGCCAAGAAAGCCCACAGTCTTACTCATAAAATGTATTAATCTGTGGGAGAATGATAAAGATTATGGTAGTGGGAAGATACCAAAATCACTTCTGTAAGTTCCTTCTTAGTATTGTCCCTATTTTATAATCCTACAGAATTTTTTTAGTGTGACCTTTCTATTAAGGTTTTGTTTTTGGAAAATTTCTGGAAGACGGTGAGGATAATCCAAAGATATGTAAATATTATTGGGGAAACAATTGTAAAGGGGTTTAAAAGGACTGTTTAAAGAAAATATCTTCAATTTTAACTAAATTTAATTAAATCCTTCATGACAAAAAAATACAAATGAGTTTTTTAAAGTTTTATGATGAAATTATTCAAATATACATGAAGGTAGAAATATATTATAGTAACTGCTAGTATTTTTATTATCCAGCATCAGAATTTCAGCAGACAGTGAATTTGATTTCATGGATATTAGGCTAGTTACCTATTACTGGTAGGAAAAAGAGACAAAGTATAAAACCTCTCTCTTTTTATAATAGCCGAAAACAGTAGACAGTTATTATCTCAATCTCTGTGGGTCAGAAATTTAGGAGCAGCTGAGCTGGGTGGTTCTGGCAGCTTGGGCTACAGTCATCTGAAGTATGACTAGACTTGGAAGATCCACTTCAAAGGTGTTTGTCTCACATGCATATTGATAGGAGGCCTTAGTTCCCCACCACATAACAGCTGCTGTAATGTCTTCATGGCATGCCCACTGTTTTCCTACAGAGCAAGAGAGACAAGAGAGAGGACAAAGAAGTAGCCATCATACTTTTTATGACTGTGCTGGAAATCACACATTGTTCCTTCTGCAGTATTCTATTCAGTGGAAGTAAGTTACTAAACACAACTCACATTCAAGGAGAGAAGAATCAGTCTCCACTTCTTGAAGGGAAGAGTATCAAATGATTTTTGGACATATTTTATAATTACGACAACATTTCCATCCACTTTTCACACACCATTCCAATTATTTTGGAAGGAATTCCAGAAGATACACCATTTCATCCATAAGTATTTCAATATATGTCTCTAAAATGATAAAGACTTTTTAAAATCAAAACTATAATATCACTCTCACAAGTGAAAAAAATTAATAACTCCTTAGTATCATCAAATATCTAATCAATGTTCAAATTTCTTTGTTTTTTTCAAAAGGTTTTTTTACAATTAGTTTGATTTGTTAGAATCAGAATCCTAAAAAGAAACATCTATTGCATTTAACATTTTTTGAAGTGATATCAAATCCTCCTTTAATCATTCAATTTGAAATATACTTACAGCCAGACAAAGATAAAAGATGGTGTTTTTCATAAGTGGTCTCTTGAATGATATTCATACACTGTTTTGTTTCTACAATGCTTATTGTTCTTTTCATAAGAAGCACTCAAGAAGTAAAGAAGCAGATTTTTCTAGGTTACCTTCGAACCTGGAATTTGTGTTACCACTTTGGTTCTATTCCTAATAAGCCACAGGTGTACACTACAGGAGCGAGTGGAAACAGAGACAGGGATATGATGACAGTTAATTGTCCATAATCTATTTATCCCAAGGAACACTTATACATCTGTTACATATTTAGGTATTTGCTACTTGCAGTTTTTTGTGATTTTTGAGCAGAGAAAGATCTATAACTAAAGCACCATAAAAACGAAAAATGCTGTCAAGGGGCTTTAAAGTATCAAGACAAAGAAAGTACAGCTTTTTGTGTCTTGTAAATGAATGGCTTCATTCATTTCAATAGGGATTTTGTTTCACATGTGCTGTATTAGGTTTGGGCACTAAACACTTGACTCCCATTTCCGAATGAATTAATTTGTTAAATGCAGGTATTTAAATAGAAAAGGTACTTTAACAATTAATTTCTTCAATAAGTACTTTCATCTTGTGTAAAATATTTTATAGTGTTATCTTCTATTCTTTCATTAATGCATACATATGATATATGTAGGTGTGTGTGTATATGTATATATAATATATACTCAAAAATATTGAAGTAGCTCATAAAATTTATCTTATACTATTTTTGATACCTATTTTGAGTCAACTATTTTTCATTGTATCTCTAAATTAATTATGGTTTCTGATTTAGCAACAGTGAAAATTTTTATAGGTACAATTATAGTTCATCTTGCATAAGTGATATTCTAAATGTTTAAAATAAAACATTTGAAAAGTTTGTAGTTCACTATATCATAGCTGCGTATGAGAAATGTGGATTTAATCATATACTGAAATTTAATATTTCAATGAATAATTTGTCTAGGAAACATTTTAAATATTTTAAACATTCTTTATAGGTGGTTGTTTCTCCAATCAATGATATTTCAACTTCTTCATTAAAATGCTAAATTTTTATATTGTATTTTCACTGTATACATTTTATGTTAATAAATATCTAACTAATAAATTGCTTCCTTATTCATGACTATATGCATTTGCAAGCATTTACTATGACAAACTTTCTGTTGCTAATTTTTGCCTGTTATTCAATGAAATGTCAAGAATATAATTACTAGTAAATTCGAACTACTGTTTAACTTTATGTCATAAGGTACAACCATTTATTCCAAAAAATGTACACAAACAAGACTTCTATTTGCAGCTGGCATTAAACTTTAAGAGCAGTTGACTTTGTTATCTGGATCCAATTTTCAATGCTTATAGTTAAGTTTTCCTCCTTTCTTTCTCCCTTTCTTTCTTTCTTCTTCTTCCTTTCTTTTTTTCTTTCCAAACCACCAGAGGATGATTTCCTTAAGAATGTTCTCTCAGGTATGTTCAGAATATTAATTAGGCCCATCTATTTCTGTCGGGTAATAACAATGTCCACGGGCTGAATGGATGCTGTGACCTGTGAAAGAACTATTCACATGCTTTAGTCTGCCCTGGCACATTCTTTAGCAAGTGAACATAGACCTTTTTCACAGTCATCTTAAATGTTTCAACTGTGTGTTTCATGTTTGGTTCTTGTATCTCCAACCATATAGCTTTTCTTCCTCTTTTGGGGACGACTTCTTTGCACTACTCATTTAAACGCTTCTGCCTTTATGACTATTTTACTGCCATACCTCTGAGGCTTCTTACTGTATTTGCCTGTAACAGAAGGAGATTTTAAAGAAATTAAATTTATACAGACTAAATCTTCTGGGGGATGCAAAGACATCTTAAACAATTAGCAATAATTAAAAAGCATCTATTCAGACTAGATAAAAGGTAAATAGATTTCATTTACATATAGCAGTAGTGGGTATAGTTTTTCCATTTGCATGCGTTTTTTAACCTTCTGTTGGCAAATAACTTCAAAGTAAAAGAAAGAATTCACATTTGTCAGTTTGTATAATTTTGTATTCATGAGTTCTATTATGAAATTACTTCCTAAAAATTAATTTTCTTTAATTTAGAGGGTACAACTAACACTGTATATGATAGCATGAAAATGATAACTGAGTAAAATCTAGGCTTTTTAAACAAATCTTAATGTGAAACTGGCTGAAAGATCTATGGCTACTGGACTTCTGATATATTCCTATAGATTTTATTCTGATATTTATGTACTTCAACTAACTATTTTTTGGCTACTGAAATGGTTAAATGCTTAACTATCCTAGAGGTCCTCCTTAAATTGTTCCAAATTAGGATGTGTCTTATGAGTGGTCAAAAGAGATAGACTATATTTTTATTCAGAAACATTTATAAGCACTTGCTAGTATACATATAAATTTTGTGGTGCATAAAGGTAGTTCTCTGTGTATTTATACATGCACATATAAGTACACACAGAAAGATTTACACAAAAAGCAAGTACACTTAAGTTCTTTACCTCTAGAAATTTATAGTTTAGTAGACTGTGCAATCATATATATGATGTGCTTTGAGGGGGACGGACACAAAAGAAGGCATAGAATCTTAACTATATCATTTAATCTTTTAGCTCCATTCTTCAGAATTTTGAAGAGTCATATTTTATTTTAAATATCATTAGCTAACATATTTAAAATATGATAACCAGCCTATGAAGAAAATATGAAATGAATGAAATGGAGTAGAAGAAAAAGAAAAAAAGGCAAGAAGCAGTATAGAAATACCAAAAAAATGTAGCAATACAAAGATATATTTTTGGAAGAGCTGCCCAAATTCAGTCATTCAGTGATAGTCAAAAATACGTGTAATGATTTTGAGTGCAAAAATGGTACCACTAAGATCAGAGCATGGTGTTACGAGGTTAAACTTACAGATTTGATTTCCTTTAAGACATACAATTTCATTCACATATAATTGCCTACTCAGCCATTTTGCAAATGTATCATAAGAAACAAGAAATTACAAATAAAACAGAGGAAATCTATAACCATCACTGGAGAAAAACACAGAAGTAAAAATGAAGATGGATTCACTTTATAGTGATGGTGGGTTCCTTGTACAATCCTTATACAGAAAAGAACATATTGTTTGAAAGCATAAGTATTCTCAGCTTTGGGGAAACAAAGTAATGTTTACATCATGATGAACTGCAGAAAGGATAAACTTTAGCCAGAAAAATCTTGGTTCAGAAAATGGCTCTGCTAATACATTAACTGAGGAAACTTCACCTCACCAAATACAACTCTTTACAAAGAAGGTAATAATATGTTCCTTAAGTAGTTGTGAGGATTAAGAGATAACCTAAGTGTAATAACATAATAAAGTAATCATCTCAGAGAAATGAAATATGAACATTTTCATTGTATCTAATCTCATGTAATATTGCTAGGTAGAAAAATCACTACCATTTAAATACTGAAAAATAGCCCTCTTAGCAAGACATAATAAATAACTTTAATGAACCTAAAACACTATATAACACAAAAATCAAATATATAGTGTTTGGACTATATTTAGAAAGCAAGAATTCTAGGGCTATCTCAGTGTGTAAAGTCCCTCATACCTGAAGTTTGCATTCCTTTCCCAGCATGCATGGACGGTCATGATCTTACTCTGAACTTATCTAATAGTTCACATAAAGGAAGACTAGATTATTGAACATGAAAATTGTGTCAATCTGAATGTAAGCTACGTCCTTAAGATCTAGACACAGAGCCTGTGGATGACCAGGTAACAATAAAATATATTTATGAAAAAGAAAATCTTATATGTAGTTTATAAAAACTATTACATATATATATATGTATGAAACAAAATTTTGAGTGGCAATCAAGATTTTGTTTTCTCTTTAAATTTTTATAGGAGTACAAAGAAATAAGGATGCAGAACTGCTTCTAATAATGTTGGAATAGGCATTTGGAGTCAACCCTTCCACTGAGAATAACTAGAAAGACTACATAAAACATGTTTTAAAAACCTGCTTGAAAATATCAGAGAACTAAAAAGGCAGTGAAGACTCACAAGGCCACAATTCAGGAAAAGAAGGTTGTATTGGGAAGATGTTACCTTTGCACTAGAAGTATCTGCTGACAGGCTGAGAAGTTAATAACCTCATCAATATTTTTAACAGCTTCCAAACTAGAAGGGTCAATACTGAATTCCAGTGTCTGTCAAGAAAGAATATTTTGGTAAACATCCTCATAAATACACTCTGAAATAGGACCCTGTGAGGCTATTATCTAGGAATAAAGGGAAACTCAAAGTAGACTCTCCATGGGAGGTACTAAAGGTTAGCTTAAAAACATGAAAAAGTCTAAATGTAATTATGTTATCTGGGATTGCAAATGTCCTAACCACCCACCAGGAGCAAAGGCAAATCCTATTTTGAAGATTTAATTAGTACTAAAAAGTTTCATATAAATGATTAACCCTTAATAAAAATTAAATTGCATACACTGAGAGAAAATAAATGAATGAAAACCAAAAGAAACAAGAGTCAATAGAAACAGATTCACAAGGTGTCTAAATAATGGAGTACAGAGATGCATACTATAACATATTTATAGTTATATGTTTAATAGAATAAACAAAATTGAAGATGTTGTCAGGGAACTTAAAACTACAACAAACAAAAGTATTCTAGCTGTAAAAATTATAGTAAATTGCATTAGGAAATCAGTGTAAAATTTATTAGTAGCCATAACACAATTAAAGAGAAGCTTCATAAACTGGAAAATAAATCAAAAGAAAATGTGTAGAATGAAATCCTAACAGAAAGAGAAGGGGAAAATGGGAGACATAAGATGCAGATATAGATATGGATAGATACAGATACAGGTACAAGTATAGAAAGAGATACAGAGGTAAGCAAAAAAAGAGAAATGAGGGGAGAGAGAGAGAGAAATACCAAATGCATTTTAAAAATTTCTCACAAAAGGCAGCATAAGTACAATATTTTCCATGTATTCAACTAATATTTATTGAGGTCTACTATGTGGTAGGTGATGTCAGAGATGCTTGGGATAATTCAAAGATCTTGTCCTTACAGAACATACATGCTAGCAGGGAAAGACATGTAATAAATAGTACACACAATAAATTAATATTCTACCATGTTAGGAGCTGATGACTGCAATTGAAAAGAAGAAAAATTGGTATAGGTAAAGGGAATTGGGGGTGTTCCAGAATGGAGGTGGGTGCAGATGAGTGACTACAAATCTAGACTTTAAATAGTACTAGCACAGAAAGAATTACATAAATTCAACAGAGGGTGATTGTACTTCAAAGTTAGCAACTGATTTGATATAAGAACACAAAGTTAAAGAAGATTTTTAAGGCTACCAGATTGGAGGCTTAGTGACAATTTCACTAAAAGAAAACCACAATGAGAATTTAATTTAGAGATAAAAATGATGAGATTGGTTAGGGGCAACCTAAGGGTGTGGTACCATTTAAGATATACAGGGGAATTGGATTATGGGAGTCACAAGAACAAGCATTGACCATGAAAGAAGCCAAATAGAGAACAAGGCACAGTATTTTATAAAATGATTTTTAGGATTTACCATAAAATCTTATGAGATCAATTTGCATATTAGAAACAATTAACAAAACTATAACCTTTTGGTATCTGTATTTTGGGGTGAGTGAAATTAAGCTAAAATCTGGATCCAAACTGAAGGTCAAGCCTCAGGAAAGGTGTGATATTATTCATGAGTTGAATATACATATGCAAACCTATGCATATATGAATATTACATGCCTGTATATGCATATTTGCATTTTGGATCCAAATATACATACATGCCAGTGTCTGTTTTTAAGAATGAATTGCCTTCATAATTCAACTGATAAGGAATATTTTTTCCAGGATTATATTGTCAACAGGAATGAGAGGATTATCTAGAATTTCCAACATGCTGTAGTATCAGACATCTTGAAGAAAATTTATGTTGACTTTCTGTTTGCATATTTACTTGCCCTTATTCCCTAGCTCCACTGCTAGACTACAATATTCTTGAGGACAAAGGCTTCATCTGCCTCCTTTCTGGTTATATCTTCTGCATTCTGTTTCATCCCTAATGAATAATAGGCACTCGATCAGAATTGAATATATAAATGTTTGAATGAATCGCTTCATAAGATTCATCAGCCTGATAAATATATTCTTCAATGTTATTCTCTCTCTTCTCATTTGATTTCAAATCTGTGACTGAGACCACTTGCTATTATGGTTAGTATTAACCTCTAACGGGTTACAGTCCTCAAAAATAAAAGTGAAATACAAACTTTTTCAGACAAAAGGGGATAAAAAGTGTTGCCAGAAGCCCTGCACTAAGAGAAATGTTAAAGGAAATTCTTTAAGCAACAGGTGTGATATCAGATTGAAAACTTTATTTACATAATGAAATAAAGAGCTGTAGAAGTTGAAGAAATGATAAAAATAAAAGTAAATATGTAAAGCCATTTTATCTGATTTTTAACCTCTTTAAAAAATATTTGTCTAAAATTAAAAAAAAACCAAAATGATAATTGACAAAATATTTGTTCACACATATGACACCATTCTGGTCCCCTTGCTTCGTGTAACGTGTCAGAGCAGGAGATATTTTACCCTCAATTGATCTGTGTTCCCAAGCACATACCAGAAAAAAAAGAAGCCATATTCAATAGCAGAAATTTACTCTTAACATAAACCTACACAAGGAGGTCATATTAATTGAAAACAATAGAACATATCAAAATCTCAAGATGCCATATGAAAATGGAAAAAAATTAAAATTAAGGCCTAATTTTCATTTAAATATTAAATAGAATTTTCATATTAAATAGAACTTCCTGAGTCACAGCTAAACTTATAATATCCAACTTGTGAAAGCCTGCTGATCTATTGTACCTCTACGTACTGTTGGGCCTGAGAAACACGGTTATGAGTGTATTATGATTCGTGGTAATTCAAAGTCCTTCAAGCTGTCCCTTTAATACTCATCCTCCCATTTCAAGTCCCAGCAGAATGTTTTATAACGGATTCCAAGCTTAAGCATTTGGGTTTATTTATTATGTTAAACTCAAAAGATTGCTTTATAATCATGTGGAATTTTTTCTAATAAATGATAACCCACGAATATGGTTGAACTCTACTACACTCTGATGATTGTATAAGTAATTGCTCTGGTTTTTATGACTATATGACAACCTACTCCAAAATTAGTTCTATGAGTTAACTGAGCTCAGCTGTGTGGTTCTTGCTTGGGGTCTCTCATGCTGTTAGAGTCAGAGGGCAGTTGGGAATGGAGTCATCTGAAGGCTCGACTGAGCTTCACATCTGAGATGGCCTCTTCTCTCGCATGTCTGGTGTTACAGCTAAGAAGACTAGAATGCTAGGAGACAGGCCGGGCATCTCCATCTTTTCATGCAGCTTTTGCATGTGGCTAGCTTGGACTTACTCACAGTATGGCAGTACAGTCTTCCTGCATGGTGGCTGGTTTTCCCAAGAAAGCTCCTTCTAAGAGAGCAAGAAGGAAACTGCTAAGTTTTTATGACCTGCCCTTAAAGTCACACAGTCACTTCCAGTGAATTCTGTTGGTTATATTGAGCCTGCCTAGTTTTAATGTAGGAGAGAACTGTACAATGGTACTAATACTTGGAGGCATGGTTCACTGAGGCTGTCTTTGAAGAGGTTATGTGATCTTTCATAAACTCTCAAGCCTAGAAAAACAAATTATCTATAAACATGCATTTTTTCCCTTTGCCTCTTAATATTTACTTGGCACTTTTAATTTTTAATCCATGGCTTCAACAAAGTCCTCTATTACATACTACAAAGGATAACTTTTAATCTAGGCACAAATAGAAGTGGTATGCAATAAAGACTCATAAATAAGTTTATGCTTATTGTTTTTCTGGTTTAGCACATTCATTTCTGGAAGAATTCATGGTATCTTAATTAAAATGTCATATGAAACTCAAAGTATTTCAAGGCGTACTTACTGAACAGCTACTATGTTCCAGGAACAATGCTAAGCGCTAAGGATATATCAATTAGCAAAACACTATCCTATCTTCAGAGAGTTTAGGATGAGAATGGGCAGAGAATGTAGATTACATATTTCAATTTCCCCTTGCACAGATTCTCATATAGTTATCCAAAACTCTTTTTTTCTCAGACCTTCACATTTTACCTGAAATCTCCTTCATGCTGAAAAGAAACTATCTTTCAGGTTCCAAGAAGAGTTTAGTAAATGAAACAGTACAAGTGATAAATGTTAACTGTTATTCCTTCTTGCCTTCCCCTATATGATTTCAGCTGGGATTTATTAAGAGAAGATGTATTTCTTCTTCTAGGTCATGAAGAACATTTTTTCTTTATCTGTATCCTCCAAGGAAGCTTATGGTGAAATAGATAAAATGTCAGAAATAATTAAGAAAAATGCAGGGGTATCCAACAACCTAAAATTACACCTTTTGGTGATGCCTAGTTTTCATCTTCTTGGTCCCTTGACAGATATAAACACCAACTTATCACATCCTTTAGATGATGGTGTGTTAAATCAATGTTGATGAATACATGGTACAGTAAACAGGGAGGATGAAAAAGAAATTTTCTCAGAAAGCAGAGGTCATGGGTTCTAGAAGGTCAATATACACTATGCAATTGATACAGGATTCAGAATCTTTCAGAATTTTTGCATAAAAAGCCACCTACATCTCTTTTATCATTTTACTAGTTTCAATCATACATTCATTTTATTGCTTTATAAACCTGCTATTTTAACTACAAAAATTGCTGTTTTGAACATTTGTTTTAGTATTTCCCTTTAGCTTTCAGCAGTAGATGTTTAGATCAGCATAGCAGTAACCTAAATACACAGAGAAAGTGGACCCTGTATATCAAAAATGTGATATTTCACAATCATGGGACTCTTCTTTGTACAGACCTTGAATATATTTTTCTATCTCAGCTGAAATCTTCTCATTTCAGATATATAAACTAATTTTAATGAAGTGCACTTAAGAATAAGTTTTTTTTCCTGATTGGCCATAATAAATAGATATGTATCATTTATTACTATTCTATTAATTATTTGAAACACATGCTACTAAAAGTCTTCGAACAAGTAAAAAATAATCTGTAACCACATTAATTTGCCTATATAATATTTTAATTACTCACTACTAGTAGTTATAATAAAACAGATAAAATCTTTTAAACATGCCAGTGTCAAGCAACACTAAATATTTTTTATATAACCTTAATTAGTTGTTCTAATAACAATTGGAACTGTTCTTATTTCTATAATATAAATGTGAAAGCAAGGCACAGAAGAGACGAATAATTTTCCCAGATTCACTCAACCAGGAAGTGGAAAAGCTGGGTTTGAAGTCCAAGCCTGTGAGTTCCATATTATGGGGTATTAGGGAAGCTAGCAGTTCTTTCCCACCTCTGATATTCTCATCCACAAGGAGGAGGGCCCACTAATATTAGTATAACATTGCTGGCCCATGTCCCCCATACCCTGCCATTCACTTCCCCTTCTTATAGAAGGAAGGATTTACCAAATTAACAAATTTGGTAAGTTGAGGAAGTTGCCCACAGTAAACTTAAATTTAGCTCTGGTTTTCTAAACCATACATTTTAGACAGGGCAGAGCCATCCTTGTACTAATCATGTCTTTGGATGGGTAAACATGTTTAATTTCGGAGTAGGATATTGGGTGTTGCATTTGCCTACATACATAAACCATGTTCTCCAATATTATCTATATAAATAATAAAGGTTTCTAATTGGCCTTACCTTTCCCTTTCTGATAAATTTGGATAAGAAAGAAGTTACTAACTTTCAGGATCCTAAATATGCCAGCAATGCTGAGGCCTTATCTGAATCGCTAACAATTCCAGTAAGTGGAAACACAAAAT
This sequence comes from Avahi laniger, assembly GCA_963575035.1. Lineage (NCBI taxonomy): Eukaryota > Metazoa > Chordata > Mammalia > Primates > Indriidae > Avahi > Avahi laniger. Next base: position 57,562 of record CAUYSK010083609.1, on the reverse strand, counting down.
AACGTTTTATCAGACTTAACTCACGTTAAAGTTGCAGTATTTATTCACAAATATATTTTTCTATATGGTCTCTAATATCTTGGATACCTCACACACAAAAAAATCTCATAAGTAAGAAAGTAAAAACTACACCCTTATGCCTAGAGATATATATTCTGGATACATAACTAAGTATGTTTGTACTTGGAAAATGCACTTTGAGGTAATCCAGGCCACCTTAAGGGCTCAATGTGTTCAAATTTCCAAAAAGTTTTAATTTCAGGTTTTTATTTGGTGACTATGAGATATAAAAATATTTGAAACATTTTAAACTAAATACATAAAGATATTTTGGAAATTGAAAAAATATGTTTTTTAAATAATAATTTAATTTAAAATTTATTTTTGAAATTTGATTTTGCAGATACATAAATATATAGAGATAAATATTAACATTTCTATTTTATATACATAAAATTTAATATATTGCTACTTAATATGGACTTGATGGTAGATGCCAATATTCTGCCAGACTGTAATTTGTTAAGGTTACAGTTAAATATACACACCAGTATTTGTCATTTTTCTTGCTTTTGTGCTGTCCATTCCTCTGTTCATCGGGGGTGGAGGGTGGGTGGGGAGTCCAGACATTCTAAAAGGCAGGTTCTAAATGAACCACCACTTGAGCATATAGTGAAAGGAAACGGTTGCCCTGGCAACTGGAACCAAATTAATGCTCTCAAATCCTGACTTCTTCTACTCAGGTAACCTTTTAGTTCAGCAGTTTTCAGATATACTTTGATACTAAAAGTCAGATCTCTTATTGCCAGTGGACATTTATCAGCTGATGCCCTTTTCTTATTAAAAGGTTGGGTTCCTCAAGTTGTAATTTTACTTGGTGTACTTGGATCATACAAAAAACTTTTCAATTCTCACAGCTGAGCAAGTTTTGAGGCACTTAACAATTTAATCTACAAATTAAGACGTTTACAATAGAAAATTTAAAATGTTTATCTTCTGTGTTCTATTTCAACATGTTTATTAATTCTAATATTAAAATCTTTTTTTCTGATTTTATGTAGTGAAAAGTTTACAAAATATAGAAAAGTTAAGGAAGAAAATAAAAATGATCTAAAAATTCATCATTCAATTATTTTGCTACATTTTATTCCAGTCTTTCTTTTATGAATATTTGGAAAGGTGCCCCATTTTTCCTCTTTTACCCTTTATTCTGTTTCTCAGGAATCTATCACTTAATAGTTTATTATAACACTATAATAAGTTTTAATGACAATGTAATATTACATCAGTATTACTGGTGTAATATATTTGAATTATTATACTATTGTTAATTTATACTATTGTACTATTTTAAAATTACTGTAAAATCATAATATACAAATCTTTTTATGTCTCTGATTATTTCCCTAAAACATATTCTTTTAAGTAGAATGTTGAATCAAACATTGTGCCATTTTGCAGTTGTTCTTACCTATTGTCAATTTATTCTCTAGATTCTAGAATATTTCTAGAGTCTGGGAAGTTTTCAACAATTTGTGCTCCTTGCATCAAGTAAAAAAGTTTCAATATCATCATACTCTATTCAACATTGAAATTTTCCAGTACAATAATCTTGGTGAAAATATTTTGATATTCGTTTCCTTGCTAAAGAGGTTGAACATTTTTTTGAACTTCATTATTATTCATATTGATTTTTAAGTGAATTACACAGATCTAGCCCTTACCCATTTCTTTGGTGATATATTTTCTATTTTCATTTTCTCTTTTTAAAATTTTTAACAATAAATCTTTTTATTCATTTTGTAGAAGTCAATTAATCTTTCCCTCTTGCTACTGTCTTCTTTCACCCTTGTGCTTACACAGTTCTTTTAAAACCCAAGATTAGAGAAAAAAAAGCTTATCCATATTTTCTTCTGAGTGCTTCATGATTTTGTTACATTCAACTTATTTAAGAGATTTATTGTAATGCCCAGTTAGAAGAGAAATCCTCCATTGCACCAATATATGACAGAATTTTATTTAACTACCACACCAATTCCATGAGATACATATTACTACTCTTAATAGAACCCTGGGAAGTGGACAGGTGTTGTTATTACACTTGGTCAAACATCTAATAAGCGGTGTGTTAAACTGTTATAATCCACATAAGCACAGAAAGATGAGATAAATTAGACTTCCACAAGTATTTCCTAAGAGCTACTTAATCATACTTTATTATAGGACCCTCACAATCCCCAGATTATTCACTCCAATCTTTGCATCATGCCTACCAGATGCTTCCTTTGTCTCTAGTAAGCTTCACGAGAGGGCTGCTCTACTTGCTATTGCTTCTCATTAGAGATTTGTATTATCATCTCCCATCTAGTAGCAAACACCTATCTTCCTATATACTTCTTTTCAAGATCTTTTTCCTTGACTTAACAGAGGCTCAGTAGAACATAGATCAGGAGAGAAAGAACTTTCCATGAAATTTTGCTGAAGGTTTAGAAATAATGAAAATGAATTTCAAAACAGAGAATTATAGAGAAATAGTATACAGCCTCAAACATCCAGTGCTCTCACTGAAATGCCCCTGGCTCCAAGGAGCCTGAGGCAGATTATCCCACCTACCAAAAGGAAAACTCAACTTCACCACTTGAAGGGGCAACTCACCTCTAAGAATACTACAACCATTAGGGATTCAGGTATCTTTGTGCTTCAGACTAGGCCAAAGTAACTCCTGGCCCTAACAGAGGAAGGATTTTCCCTCTACTCACTCATTCATGTACTTTTGTCTTTTTTTTTTTTTTTTTAGTTTCAAATACTACTTTTATTTCGGGGGATTAACAAATTTTTAAAACATGTTTTCATTTATTTTTTCAGATTTTTATAATTCCTGACAACTACACACTCCGAAGGAGTGTCATCACCATTTACATTTGTCAAACTCTGTGCTAAATATTTTACCTGAATAATTTTATTTATTTCTCACACAACCCTATGAGAAAAGGACTATAGTATTCCTATTTGACAGGTTAAAAAAACTCTAAGGCTTATAGAAGTTAACTACTTTATTTCATAGAGCGGTAGAGCTTAAATTCAAATCCGGACCTGACTGACTCCATAAACTATGTTCTTAATCAATCTCTTAATGCCAGATACTTGCCCATATCAGCTTTAAAAACCTTCCCAAGGAACACAGACAACACTTTTAGGTCACATACAAGATTTCTTTAAAAGCAATCCATTGAATGCTGGCTTTATTTCCTTTAGCCAATATTTATAAACAGCCTCACTATTCTAGGCACTAGAGAAATATTAAACAATTTAATCCTAATTGATACATGATTCTAGAAATTGTAACAACATTTTTCTCCTCCTGATTGAGTGGTGTGAAAGTTATTTAGCTTGATTCACTGCCAAGCAATCATCAAAAAATAGAAAGGTATAAGTGTGTCATACTATGCTTCAATACAGCTAGACCTCCTCATCATCTCCCGGGAAATTCTGTGTTCTCTCTATATCATGTACCACTGATCTCTCTTCTCTTCCCCACTTGAAATGTTCTGCCACCTCCCTCTCTGCTTACCACAATCTAACCTGGTCTATGAAACCTCTCTTCGTTAGGCGAGTCACGTACATTCTCTCATCCAAGTCATTTATCATCCACATCAGTGGTTTCCAAACATGGCTAATTAAAATTACTTGAGGGCTTTTAAATTATATTTACCTAAAATTAAAGGATTCGTACTTTGAAAAAGACTGGAAACAATCTGAACGTCTATCATAATGGAACCAATTAAGTCATTATGGTACACAATGTGAATATATAAGACAATCTTCAAGTGAAAAACCAAGGCACAAAAGAGTGCGTATGGAATTCTACTTATTAAAAGGAGATAGATACATAAGCTTGCACGTTCACAATGTATGTCCACAAGGACTAAAAAGACACTTGAGTAGTTCCTTCTGAGAGGTACACTGGGGGAAAAAAAATGACAAGCTGCAGGAACTTTCCATGTGTTTATTCTTTTTTCAAAAGCGGATATATTCATGAAGGAACTTTTGTAAATTTTTAAATTTTGCATTGTTTATATGATAAATTTTTGTAATTATTAAAAAAGAACAAAACATAGATGCCCAAGATGAAGCTCAGCTGAGGCTTGTGTACTAAGCTTTTGAAATATTAAACTGCCCAGATGATTCTGATGACCAGTCAGGCTAAGTATCCCTCATCAATATCACTAATGTAATATTTAACGCCTTACACTAAAATGGGGAGGATATCTTACATTTTTGTTTTTCCTATGGTTCCCACTCAGAGAAGATAATTAATAAATATTTTTTTCACGAGAGTAGTGCGGAAGTATAATTCTATTTTTGGATTACATTTCATTCCAACATGGAAGGGCCTTTAGAAACTCTTTTTTTTTTTTTTTTTGAGACAGAGTTTTTCTCTGTCACCCTGGCCAGAGTGCAGTGGCATGATCATAGCTCACTGCAACCTCCAGCTACTGGGCTCAAGTGATTCTTCCATCTTGGTCTCCCAGAGTTCTAGAATTATAGGTGTGAGCTGCCATGCCAAACCTAGAAACACTTTTAACATAACACCATTATGGGGCAATTAAAAATTACCACTTTCAATACATGAAGGATCAATGTTAAAAAGGGCCAAAGATAAAGTATCCTCACAATCTTTTCTTTTTTTAAAAGTGGTATGAAGTCCAAACTTAAAACCCTAAATCTTAGGAATGAGTCAGATTTCATAGTCTACCTGAATGAGCAGAAGCAGTTTCTAGAGGAAAATACAGTATGTAGATATCAAATTTCAAAAAAGCCCCATTTTATTACAGAGAGCATACAAAGCCCTTTCCTCATAGGGAAAAGTACTGTTGTCCTTCTCCTGGGTGACAGATGAGCCTCTTCCCTAGTTCCCAGCTTTCTCTTCTACTGGTACTTCTACTGGTTCAATTACCTTTTTCAACCTAACATTGCAAGTCACACAGTATTGCTTCTGCTGCATTCTGTTCACTGAGACAGCCACAAAGACCTGGCTCTGTTTCAGATAGTATCCATTCGTTGATGGAGAGTTGCAAAAGTTCTAGAAGTTCTGAAAATATTTAGGGGGGCCATTTTTGGAAAATATAATTAGCCACAGGATCCAACCTCAGCCAAAAACATTTAATTATACCGGCTCTTGTAGTTCTAGGCTCAACTTTTAAAGAAATAATAAATATTTTCTCTTTATCTTCCTTCAATATTTCCTTTTCATCCTATAGACCAAGGGTGGGGAACCTGCACCTTAAGGCCACGTGTGGCCTTTTAGGTCCTTAAGTGCTGCCTTTTGACTGAATTCAAATTTTACAGAACAATTTGTTCCTCACCCCTGCTATAGACTATTCTCTCTTTCCCTTCTGCTTCTTTTGATTCTGCTTTCTCCATTGCCTTTTTCTTCTTTCTTTCATTTCTTATCTTCTCATATCCTACCCTCTATTTCTGCTCTCTCTTCTCAGGTAGAGAAAACTCTTTAGATTAACGAAAATGTAAAATTCCAAAATGAGTCAATGAATGGTATTTTAATAATAAAAGGAAATAGTTTATGCACATACAGTCTATTATTTAAAGTATCGACTTATAAATTGCTGATTGATCCTTCCAACTATAATGATTGATTAAGCAGTTACCATATCTTAAATATTGTCATAAATCTATAGACAAGGAAAATTACCTGAAATAGCCATTTTTGTATTAAGCAGCCAACAGAACAATTGAGCATAAATAAGTAAATGTGACCTATATTTTGAAAAACATTTTTCATAATAGAAAAATGTACATTCATGCATATAAAATAAATATATGTAATATATACAAAGATATGTAAACTCCAGACTCCAAGGTGGCTAATCAGTGAGGATAAAGAAGATTAAAAATGGACTTTCATTTATTATTTTGTTAACTTCTTAATACTTAGAATGTATATAATAGCATGCATTTATGAATTAATTTTGTAATTATAATATTATAAATTTTTGTTTTATAATTTAGAATAAGACAATATAAGGAATTCATCAGGCAAAAAAACAAAATTGATAATTCAGATACAAATAAAGATTTCAAATCAAAATGACGGGTACAACATAAATAAATTACAGCATAAATTGTGAATAAGCATAAAGCCAGCTTATAATATTGTTTGTATTTTAAAAATTAATAGAATATAAATAGAAAAACAAATAACTATGGAAGCCATTTTTTTGTTTTTTGTTTTTAATTTATACTCTCCTGGGATCTACTAAAGGAATAAGAACTAAATGAAGACACAATATTTTGTGGAGCATAATATAAGCAAATTAGAGCCCTTGAAGATTGTGAAGTTCTGGGTGAATTCATCTCAGAACAGATGAAGATTCACCATAAAGTTATCAACAATTTAAGTTTAATTAATTCAAATGAAAATATTTTTGAAAAATAAGGTCTCCTGACTTTTTAAATGTAATGTTGCTCAGCTAAGATCATTAGTTTTATTTTATAAAAGTTAAGTAAAAATAAGTAATGTTATATGAGATAGTGATATGTTCAGAAGCTGTCAAAATATGAAATTTACCTTTGCCTTTTATCCATATCTATGAAATAATACTATCCTTACTGAGTTGTTAAGTAAACTGAAGAACAGAATGATAACCTAAATGGAGATTTGAAAAGTTAAGAGTAAGACATACATAAACCTGCACGACAACTCCAACTCTGTATTTTGAAAATTAATACATAAACATAAGAAAAAAACAAACAAATGGTGCCCAAGATTATTTTACTTTATCCCCTTCTGGAATCTACTAATGGCAAGAGAAATCATAAAACTGAAAGGCTGCTGTGGTTTTTGAAATTTCAAAAGTTATCATTTTCTGCTAATATTCATAGACTTGGTGCTGGCAGCCCTTGTCATTTACTCTTGACTTGGAAGCTAGATAACTAAGTTCAAGGCACTGTGAATAGAGTAAAAATAAATCACTTCAAAAAATAAATTAGATAAATCATCTCTGAGCAGTAGCTCCAGAGGATTTTGATAAGTAATAGTCAACTTGAACTTTGCCTAATTGGTTTTCTTTGCACGATTCTTATTTGCTTAATTCACATTTTGTACCATGTCCCAAACAGGTATTATTGCAAAGTAGCTTGGGCTAGAATTCATAATATGTGGTCGTGTGATTACATTTTTTTTGTAAAATATTTGTGGCAGAGTTTTTAAAGCACCATTATGTGGTGAGAGTAGTGACAGTGTGAAATAAAACCATGTGTATTCTTTGAAATTCAGTTCCCCAGATATTTAGTTCTGGAAGAGCCTGCATTTTGTTTCTGAGGTTTCCAAATTCTCTTCTGATTATCTACCACCCCAATCACACACTAGAGAGTAATGGCCAGTATACCGCAAAGGTGCGTTACTCAACCCCTTGGTGACCACTGAACATCTTCTAGACTGACTTCATAGAACACCAACGGGGAAAAGCAGCCAACCTGCATGATCCTGGGAAATCTTAAAAACGACAATGGGAAAGACAGTAATTTATGTACTGAATGCCCCTATGTCCTATTCAGCACATTTTGTAGAGTATCTCATTTTCTAAAGCACTTTGACAGGTCACCTTTAATGAAATCAAAGCTTTTAAGGGGAAAGGACTGATGATATTGCAGCCCTGATATTCTCTGTCTTCCAGATGGGCATAGTGTTAGCTGCTTAACTTAGCATAGTGTTAGCTGCAAGATGCATGAGTTCCAAAATGATTCTAAGTGTTCATTTAACATGAGGCTTCCTTTGAGAAAAGGCTGCCAATGGTGCATAATTGTGCCAAATGTGCAGTAGTTTCATAATGTGGGCTGTAATCCACTAGGAACTAAATCCTGCTATTACTCTCTTTAGGGAGACTTCTAAAATCCTACTCTTCTTATTGTCAATAGTAACCTGAAGTAGTTAGAGGTTACTGGAAATCTCCTTTAAAAATTGCTGCACATGTGTTGAAGCTTTCTTAATGTAAGTCACAGTAATGTGTTTATCAATTGGGCTATCCCTAGAGCCACAAGATGGGGCATTCAACACACCATTTCTGTTCTTCAAATTATTCTTTTATTCCATGCATTATGGCTTTAGTTATAATATAATTGAATCTCAAAAATTAAATAATAATTGCCTTCTTCCATAACTGGAATATTTTTGAGTACCGACAAAAAGAGAACCTATTTTCACGATATCAATGAATCAGTGATACCATTGAATCTAATTTTATGAAAATGTAGAGGTGTATAGAAGCATGCCTGCCTTATGGAGATTTCAAACCACCATTCACATATTTATTTGTGTGTGTGTGTGCGCGCGTGCGTGCGTGTGTGCTGCAGTGTTGACATTCCTTCATCTAAAGAACAAGCCCAGTAACCAGTTCCCAGAGCACAGCCACATTCTGTAACTATTCAGGCAGGAACTGAAGAACTTCTCATCGAACTGAACCAACCAGGGGCCTTTAAAGGCAGCAGAATGCAATTATCCAAATTGAAATTTGTCCAGGACACTGGAGTTAGTGCCTCCACTCTTCCAGAAAATACCAAGACTCTGGTTTTATGTCTTATCTGAAAGTTGATGTCTATGGTCAAAAAGTACCTTGCATTCATATACTGTTAGGCAATCCAGAGCTGAAGCTGCCATTTTGGGGGAAAAAAAGTAACCTGTACAAATAGTGGATTGGTAAAATCAGGATTCATGGGGCAATTGTTTTCTTTTTAAAAAGGATTATGGTTTTTTTTCCATCAGACCAGTTCACAGCTCTCTTTCTTATTTCAATGACCAATAAATATGTTGCCTCTACTTGCCTATGATTTATCAGGAAAATTAATTCTGCCTCTTAATGAAAAAATAAAGCTGAACAATAATTTCATTCTGTATATCTTCATATAATTTGTATAGAGGGATAGCATATTTTAAATTTTTGCTATTAGTAGAGCTTTCATACACCATCAGATAATTAAAATATTAATAAATTTACTATGAAAGCATTATAGTGATACATATTTAAGATAGTAATTCAGAATTATCAGAATTAATAGAGATTAACTTCATGGTAGGTGTCTAATTACACATTGAAGAGGGTCTTCTTCATAACATCTAGTGGAAAAAAAGTCTTTGATATTACTCAGTGATAATCTAAATATATATCAATTGATGAAAATGGTATTTCAAAATTTCTAAAAACAGTACAATTTCAGCATATGCTTCAGATAGAGGTAATAAATAGATAATAAATGCATCCTTTAAAAAGAAAAACGCTTAAAGCATTTTCAGTAGCTTTAATTATTATAATAAGATTTGGTTCTTATTAACTAAGGAAACATTAAAGGAAAGGTAATTCTGACGTTAGTTAAAAGTAATGGTAATGTAATTCAATTTACCAGTGTAATAGTTTTCAGTTTAAGTTTTATGTTTCAAATATCACACAATTATCTAAGTCTCTCTACTTGTGAGTAGAATTTATTTTCTCATTTATCTTTATACTCATAGAACTAATTCCAAAGTTACTCCTAAATGTACTGCTCAAGCTTTTCTATTTTTGTTTGGGTCAAAGGGTCAGAACACTATTCTCAAGAGGTCAGCGTCGTCCTCATTAGCATTGCTCTGTTCTGAGGCTGCCGATTACGCCTTTCGTCCTGAGAAGCCTGGGGTGGCTAGAAGGAAAGGCAGATGGACCCAGAAAAATCCATCATAGCCGCAAGTGTCCCAACTAATGGCAGGTCAGGACTGCCATTTTCATATACAAAGAATAGCATATTATTACTCTTCAGCCTCTATATTCTTCCTAGATTTCCTCATTTGAAAAAAAATGCCTGTGTTAAGAATAAGCTAAAAAGAAGTCAGTATATTTTAATTTTAAAAATAATGTTCCTCCAATAATAACAGAAGAATTTTTTGAAGCATTAAATATATAATAATTTCTAAAATGGGTTGAGTTAAAAATTTTCATGGAATATTTAGTGAAATAAAGAAATTCTCACAATGTAATTTTAAGTAAATTGTGTTCACAATTCAATGTTAAATCAGGTAGAAATTTATATATATATTATAATTTTAAAATAATATTGCATATTATTATATACCTGAAGGAAACAAGCTTTAGGACGAGCAAGACCAACATACAAAAGCAGCAGAACAAGGAATAGGCTAAAAGGAGAAAGAGAAAAACTGGTAGAGACAGGGGTAACTGTAAATGACATAATTCGATAATTTGACACCTGGATCCAAGTGTGTCTGAAGGAGGCCTGATTTACTTCTAGAATTTTAATTACATGAAACTATAAATGTTTTTTTTTGTTTGTTTCCTAAGTTGACTTAAGGACCCCAAAGAGTCCTTAAAATACATCTGACATTGCCTCAATGAATAAGTAATTAACTAAAGAAATAAACTGTGCAATACTTCAAAATTTAAAGCATGGATGTTCATGCTTGCATAATGTTTTGAAATTTCACTGTGTATGTATATCTTATAGGCAAAAAAATGATAATATTTTTAGGATTCTAATATTAAAATATATGTTCAACTATTAATCAAAAATATAATGAAAACATTTTATATGGTATTGTTAATGAGACAGAAAAGAGTTTAAAAATTATAAATGTATTTAGTAAAGGTACTGAACACTTACCATGTGACAGACACTGTAAATACTAGAGGTATAACACAAGGATAAGAGATCTTGGACAACACAGGACAGAGCATAGCCTGGAGGGGTGAGGATGAGGAAGGGAAGGGGAAGAAAGGAGCAAGTCTCACCCAAGAGCCGATACTGTAATGTTCACAGGAATCTTGATTACGATAAGTCAGTAGTTAGATAGAAAGATAAATAGAGATGACCATGCCTATTTGGTACTTAATTTTTTTAATACACTGTTGTTAGCCTTCCTAGACATTCCAGTAATGGCTCCTTCTACTCATTTCAAAAGTATTTTACAAAACAAATATACAGTACTTTACTTGGAGCCTTACATTGTTTTCAAATATTATAACATTCCAAAGTGATGTTCCCATAAAAACATTCTTCATTTCCTCCTTTACCTACACTGGATAAAGTAAGTAAAGATTAGGAAAGACCTCAGATAAATAAAGAACGGAGAAAGGGAAGTTTTAGAGAGATAAGTGGATGTGAAAGTTTTCTTAGGTCATTCCTGGCCGCTACCTTCTTGCATGGAAAAACTAGCAATTCTGAGAGGCACCTGGGGATAGAAGTGTATTCCTCTGCTTTGTCTGAAGTGTCTGGAAATATATGCTGTCTCCTATGTAAAGGGTTCAGAACTTGCTGACATTACTGTGCAGACTGAGCTTTGTCCTCAATGTAAGAGTATCTGAATCTACAAATAAAATAGTGGGCATGAATGATACAGCAGATCTCTCCACTGCCATCTCAATTTGAAAACATTACCCAGAGTTTTGGATCAGTCCTCCTCCCTGCTTGATGAACCCATCCAGTGCTCTTTCTCTTTCCATCCCTCCTGCTGCTTAGATACCAGCAAATCACGACAGTATATGGATGCCTTACTTCTGAAACTACTGAACTGGGGCCCCAGATCTTTAACTTTTAAAGCTCTGGCTGAGTATACAGAATTGTCATTGTATGTTAAAGAAAACTTCCAGGAAAACTGTTCTCTGGAGGATTCCTGTAAAATACTGTACTTAGTTCTACTTAAAGGGAAGGTAACCCAAGCGAAAATAACAGATCATTAGAATAAGGAAAGTAGATTCTAGAAATCACATCAGAAGAAACATGCCTAGATGATAAACTCTGCTATTTTAGTAAGTTCTATGGAAAAGCATGATTGAGTTAATTGATAATTGAATTGCAAAAAGGGGTGGGTCCAGCACGTGTGTGGCCAAGTGCTTACAGAATTAGGAGAGGTCCTTTTTCAGAATAATTGTACAGAATTATGAATATAAAATTAAGAATTAATGTATATTTATCTATAATGAAAAAGAAATTATAAGAAATTAAAAATTATCAAAAGCTGACCAAAAAAGATAACATACACTATAAGTAAAGTCACCCATGCAAGCTTCAAAACATTTCAGTAATCTACCTCTGATTCCAAATGATTTTCCAAGAGCATTCTAAGAAGCTCTCCATTTTGGGTTACATTCTTTTTGTAATCTCTCTCTTCATCTCTAGCAAATCTTTTTCTATCCACATTTAAATGTACTCAAGTCTCTTCCAGCTTAATTTTCAATAACTTCACTGTGACCTACAACACACTCTAGTAGGATCCTAACACCCTTTATAACCAGATGCCTGACTGACACTGTTTCTAGCCTTTTCTGACTCAAACCCCTCAGAAGGCTGGCCACTACCTTCAGCAAAACATCTCTTGCTAAGATTTACCTAAGGTAAATGATAGCCTTAGTATCAAAATAAATCCTTGTCTTCGCCTAACTTTTCAGCATGATTTTTTCTGTCTGTATTCTCTCTTCATCCGAAACACTTTTCTCTTGTCTTCTGTGATGCCAAACTTCTCTCGACTTTCTCCTATCTCTCTGGCTGCTCCTTTCCATTCTCTTTTCCTAGCTTATCTTCTACTCAGTTATTAAATGTGGATATTCTTCAAGGCTCAGTCTTAGTCATCTTTTTCTTTCTCATTCTATTGTTTTTCTCTTAAAAATCTCATTCAAGCCCATGGTTTCATTTGACATCTATAGAGAAAAAACTCAAAAATTTATATCTTCAGGCTGGACCTGCCTTTTGGACACATTCAAATGGTATCTCAAAGACCTCAAACTGTGCTGTGATCCTCCCCATCAGACCTAACCAGTGGCACCACCATCCATGAGTCAACGCTGACACTTTCTTCCCTCTCACACCCACATCTGATCTATCATCAAATCCTGTCATTTATGTCTGTTAACTATCTCCCCAACTGATACACGGCTCTTTCTATAACACGGCTCTTTCTATGAACTCTATCACTGTAATTCAAGTCACCATCATCTCAAAACCAAAGTTAGTCTACTAAACTTCCTATATCCACTCTTTGTACCCATTTTAGTCTGGGTTCTCTGGGGAAACTAACAGCAAGGAGACATATTTATATTCATATTTATACTTATATAAATAAATGATTTATTATAAGCAATTGATTCATGTAATTATGGAGAGTGAGAAGTCCAAGATCTGTGGTTGGCAAGCTAGAGACTCAGGGCAGCCAACAAAGTGTTCCAGTCTGAGTCCCATGGCCTGAAAAGCAGAGCAGCAGATGGAGTACGGTCCAGTCTGGTGTCCCAGCTCAGTCGGGTGCAGAGTGCAAATTGTCTCTTACTCAGCCTTTTGTTCTATACGGGCCCTCAAGGGATTGGATGAGGGCCACTCACATTAAGGAAGATAGTCTGCTTTACTCTGTCTGCTAATTTAAATGTTAATCTCCATCTAAAAACACCTTCATGGACCCACCCAGAATAATGTTTAGCCAAATATCTAGGTATGTCCTGGCCTAGACAAGCAGACTGACAAAATTACTCCTCATCCTACTGGCTATAGTCTGATCATCACAGAGTTGTCAAAGGGATGCTTTTAAACTACAAATCTGATCATTCACCCATTGCTTAAATAATTTCCATGATTATTTGATAAGCTTAGGATACAGACACGATTCTTTCCAATGGTCTGTGAGCTCCTGCCTGGTCTAGCCTCTGCTTACTTTACCATCTCACTAATCTGCTCTTCAGGATCTCCATGTTTCAGATATATTGGCCATCTTTCACTTACTGAGCACTTCTGCATTTCTCTCCACCCAGTCTTGTGCTTTTGAATTCTCTTTGGAATACTGCTCATTCCTCCCATTCATAGAAGCTCAGAAAAAAAAAAAAATTGTTTTCCTAGGTAAGCCTCCCTGATTTCTTCCCACACCACCACCATTATCACTACAATATACATTGGGTTTCTTCATTATCCACTGGAATAAAATGATTTTCTTTTTATGATGAGCAGCTAATTTGATTAGTGTATAGTATTAATCTAGGAATTAATATCTATGCAAATAACTGAATTAATATGAAAAGTCAGAAACTTAAGAATGTCTAGAGGCACCAAGAAATTCTTAAATAATGTTAAAATTTTATATACTTCCAATAAATAAAGTAGTATTTAAAAATGTTTCATTTCAGATAACAAAAACAAAATGTATTAAACTACAATATCTCACTAGATTTTGGGTTAGAAGTCTTAAAAAGCTGTTTTATTCTTGCATCAACCCAGCATGAAAGTTATCTAAGTGATGTCATCGGAAGCCTTTACGAGAGAGTCCATTCTTTGAATTGTCAATAGTGTGAAGTATCTGATGTAGTCCTTTCCCACAGAATTAGAAAAGGGAAGACTTTCCACATCCATGTCAAAGTCTTTCTTTGTTGAAGACAAAAACTCTGATAGCTACTAGAAGAGTCATCAGACAAACATCAGAAGAAAAAAAAGACTGCTTGCAGATGATAGAAACTTAATGGCTATTGTTAATTTATTACTAATATTTTCAAATGTGAAAGAACTAATGAGAGTTCATAAAAAGAATTTGTACGTGACAAAAAATGTTGGTTGTTTCTGCAGCATACAAAACACGGTAATAAAATCATTCCAAAAATAATTTTAGACAAACTATCTATAGGAATAACTGATAAAGCCCATTTTCAAAATGTCAGTGAATGTTACACCTAATTTATAAAAATGGATGAGCACAATTTTCATAAAAACTAATTCTGAAACATTATATACATAATGTACAAAGAATATACTTACAATATGACATTAATAGATTCAGTAAGTAAGGAGTGAGGCCTAGACATCTGTATTTTAATAAAACTCCATGAGTAAGTCTAGGTTCTTCTCAATCCTCAATTGAGAAGATTATGGAAGACTTTGACATGGGGAAGAAAGACTACTATGTATCTTTTCAATGGAGCACCATAGCCTCTGGGGAGTAACTAATCCTATAGAAGCACTCACTTCATTTTGTCTTTGACTAGGCTATTTTACAACTTTGTAGAGATAGATACTAACTTGTAAAAAAACCTAATAGTATTTTAAATAATTTCTGTCTATAAATATATAAACTCTATCTAATGGAATGCATTTGATCAGTGTATATTGACTTGTACATATTGATTAAAATTTTCCAGTTTTGCATCCATTTGTAAATGTATTTCAGTATTTCTTACCCAACCATAAACCTGAGACACTTTTGAGTTTTCATTGAACCAATTTTATTCCCTTACTGATTAATAAGTTAAAATCTTTCACACATGCTAATTTTATATCATATGAGTTATGATTTTATCTGTTTGTTAGAAAATTATCTTCTAACATTTGCTACTCAAGAAAAAAAAGATCCGTTTAGTTTTTGGAAATTAAAAAGAGTAAACAATCTATTGCAGAATCAACATAACTGAGAAGAAAGTATCTAAAGTAAGAAAACTAGCTTCATGATATTCTCATAATTCTGAAATTACTTCTTATTATCTTCACTTTTTATAGAAATGTTCCAGGTTTTCATAATTTTGAGTGTTCATTGTCATAAGTACAGAGAAAGCTTATCAAATCTATTTGATAGTAAGAACCCAGATATTCTTAAAACACCATCAGTAAAACTTTGGAATTTGAGTATAGAAATATTTATCAAGTGGTTAATAAAAAAAATAGTGGTAAACATGCTTAATAGATAGAGAATATATATTAGACACAATAAAGGATACATGTCTAAAATGAAGCCATTAAGTCACATTGCCAGCTACAAACATTTACGATATCATAGATATGTTTATTTGGACATAAATCTAAACTATATCCTCCTGGTCTAGGAGAATAAAAGACAAAGCATAATAGTCCTAGAAATTATCAATAATTTTAAGGACAATATGTATAATGGTATGGCAGCAATAAAGAGTCTCATATGGATCCTGAGTCCACAGAGTGGGAGGTCTTTGAAGCTGAAGGACAATTTAGCTCAAAGTCTCAACTCTCAAGGTCTTTTAACTGTGCTTTAACGGCACTGAGACAATGTTTTAGCATGGCCATCCATGCTATAGTACTGTTCTTTTTGTCATTAATGATCAAAGGCCAGCTGTACTAGCAGCAGAAATTTGCATGTACACATTATTATGGAACCACAACTGACAAAAAAGACAATATTGAACATCCAATATTTTAGTCACTGATATTAACCTATGCTAAATAATTTTGCTATTCATTAATGCATTGGTATGAATAAACTAGATATATGTGTCACTATTTTAATAACCACAGTCTTATCTGTACACTCCCTCTACACTGACAGCCTACATTAAACAATCACTGTCATGCACTTCCATGATGTGGAATCAGGAAAACCAGGAGGATGGAGGTCTTGTTTCTGTCAGGAGGAAACGACAAACAGACTGAGTAGAGGTGAAAGATAAAGAATAAGTTTAAGAGGAATGCCCAAGTGAGAACTTCTTATTCTACTGTTACAGGATTAAACCAGCTGAAATGAAGAAAAAGCAAATACTTAAATGACCACAAAAGGGAAAAATGTGTATGTTATGGAGTCAGGGTTCTACTAAAGGAATAAAGTTTTCTTTTAGAGCAGATAATCAAGAAAGCTCACCTGACAAAATTTAAATTATATGGATACAATTATTAAATTAAAGAAAACATAAAAGTCTAATAAATACAGAGTAAGATATATATTCAATTGCAGATATTTCTTTGGTCATATGCTAAGTTTCTCAGGGGGAAAATAGTCATTGCTAACAAGATGTGTTGTGGATTTTCAACTTTCCTAGGACTGAAAAGACATTGCCTGAATAGTACTTCCTACATTATGGGATGTGACTAATGAGCCATAGGAATTTTAAATTAGGTCCTCTTGTCTTTTAGTTAAATTTAGCACAATTTACATATAGAGATAGATAAGAAAGTAGTCAGCTAGAGTAAGAGGACACACAATTTTAATGGCCAGGAATCTGTTTTAGAACAATGGTAGAAAGTTTTAAACATGCCTTTAGGGATAGTATTCTAGAGAAGAAGATATGGAGATGTGGGAAGGCAGAAAATTTAGATCATCTTGTTGAGTCTCTGGGATCAAGTCCGTAAAGTTCCTGTAAAATTAAAATTAAAAAAAATAGAAAAGTACTGATAGGTCTATACCACAGCATAGAGTTTATATGACATTGTATTTAGCACATGTAATTTTGATAGGATTTCTGCTAATCAGATTCACTACAGCATAAACTCTTAAGTATAGCATTAAAAGGCTTGACTTATTTTATATAATTCATAATTCAATTCTCCAAATAATGAATACTATAATATACTGATACTATAATACACTGATACTGATACACTGATCCGAAGTAGTGATATAATGTAGAATAAGACAGGGTTTTATTCCTCCCAGGAGCTCAGAATATATTGTGTTGCAAGGCTTTGGCATTTTATGGATTTTTATTTATTTATTTATTTTCTGAGAGCTCTGCAACAGAGATTACTGCCTTATCAAGATCAGGAAACTCAAAATAAGACTACTCCCTACCATAACAATTATTTCATTAAAACAGGACAAAATTTACAGAATAAATTATAGTTCTGCAAACTGAATCAATTTGGCTTATGAAAATGCATTATAGTATTCTTATCTTTCCCATTTTTTCACAGAACAGTAAAAAATTCAGCAAGAACTTTACTAATTTGAGAATCACCAACTTGAACACACAAAAAGATTTTGTGGTGTTATATGTCCTATTCTTTCAAGTGGAAGAATATCTCTAATCACTGAGCATTCAAAGGGAGGGAATGGAACACACAGACACAAATACGCCTATATATCATCTGCAGATAAATTAGGATAATAAAATAGAATTTTAAAATTCAGCATGCTTTCTGGGGATTTCCTGTTTACTTTTAATATCTACATGTGAATTTTTAATCAAATAATCCTTTAACATCTTGATAATATCTGGTGCACTAGTGGAATTTACATTTTTATTGGGAAATTGGGAAAGGTTATCTTGGATTCCTTGAGACATAACTATTAGAAGGCTGAATCAGAATATGTTTTAGAATCTGAGGACAGCATGCGGTTGTAGACATCTGGGAAGCAGGTCATAAGGAGAACTGGAAATGAGAAGAGATCAAGGAAAATATTGGGAGAGAGCCAAAGATAAACTCATAAATTCTGACGGCTTCTATTTTCTTCTAGATGATATTCCAACTTTTTTGTGAATAACTACCCCTTTTTTTAACAGGACCTTAAACAGATGAATAAAATATAAAATTGATAAAAACTTAATGGCTCTGATGGGAATGGGAATAAACTACCCAATACCCTAGTTGTAAGAGCTATGTCCTCAGAAATCACAGCTTTCTATGTTCAAAACGATGGTTTCGAGAGAAAAATAAAGACTGGGAAATAAAGACTGCAATAGACTGAAATTCACAGACATGTATTCCAAACTCAGCAAATGTAAAAGTTATTTGTGTTCTAAAAACATTTAGTTTTACAAGTGCTTACACTTAGCCTGAATTACTTACTCTTCAAGGACCACATGGAAATTCTAAGATGGTAGAAGGGCTAGGAGAGGAGGTTGAATAAAGATGGTGACCTGAGCATACAGTAGTTTCCCTTTATTTGTGCTTTCAGTTACCCATGATCAACCACAGTCTGAAAATATTAAATGGAAAATTCCAGAAATAAACAGTTCATAAGTTTTAAATTGCAAGACATTCTAAGAAGCATGATGAAATCACAGGCAGTTTTACTCTCACCCAAGACGTGAATCATCCTTTCATATAGCATACCCACATGTACATGTTATCTACCCCTTAGTCACTTAGTAGTCTTCTTGGTTATCAGCTCAGCTGTCCTGATATTGCAATGCTTGTGTTAAAGGTCAATAGTAGCCCAACCCTACATCACAATGCCTAAATCATTCATCTGACTTCATCTCATCACACAGGCATTTTATCATTTCATATTATTACAAGAAGGGTAAGTATGTGAACATTTCCCCAACACACAATTATAGGAGACTTTATTTAGGTTCTTAAAAACAGATACAAGACACTGAGGGGAAAAAATGTGATTAGAAGAAATTTTGAGGAAAAATCCTGAAAGATAGTAAAAGAAACCATAGGCAAAAATATCTGCATAAGACAACCGTGGAGGCAGAAGTGGCTCATGCTTTAAAAACCAATACTCATAAAATGTGTTGGGGAGGAGTCCGTCTTTCTCGATGTTGTGGAATAGTTTCTGCAGGATAGGCACCAGTTGTTCTTCTATTTAGGTGTGGTAAAATTCGGGTTTGAAACCATCTGGTCTGGGACTTTTCTTTTTTGGAATGATTTTTATTGCTGTTTCAATTTCAGTCCTTGATATTGGTCTGTTCAGGAATTCTATTTCTTCCTGGTTGAGCCTAGGGAGGCTGTGTGTTTCTAAAAGTTTGTCCATTTCCTCCACATATTCTAGTTTGTCTGCATAAAGGTTTTTGTAATATTCATAAATTATATCTTGAATCTCCACAGAATCAGTTGTAACTTCTCCTTTTTTGTTCCTGATGGAGCAAAAATGGATTTTTCTTTTCTGTTTTTCATTAGTTTAGCCAAAGGTGTGTCAATTTTGTTTATTTTTTCAAAGAACCAACTTTTTGTTTTATTAATCCCCCGTATAGTTTCCCTGTTGTCAATTTCATTTAGTTCTGATTTGATCTTATTAATTTCCCTTCTTCTGCTGGGTTTGGGGTTGGTCTGTTCTTCTTTTTCAAGTTCTTTGAGTCGATTCATTAGGTTGTCTATTTGTGATCTTTTTGACTTTTGGATATAGGCATTTATGGAAATAAAATTTCCTCTCAGGACTGCTTTGGCTGTGTCCCACAGATTTTGATAACTGGTGTCACCTTTGTCATTTAGTTCAAAGAATCTTTTGATTTCCATCTTTACCTCCTTGTTTACGAAGGAATTGTTCAGAAGAAAGTTGTTTAATTCCATGACTTTGTATAAAGATGAGAGTTTCTGTTGGGGTTGATTTCTGTTTTTATTCCACTGTGATCTGAGAAGATGCATGGTATGAGATTTCTATTTTTTTAAAATTTTTTGAGACATTCTTTGTGTCCTAGAATATGGTCAGTCTTAGAGAATGTCCCATGAGCTGATGAGTGTTTTTTTTTTTTATTTCAAACATATTGTAAGTGGAAGCACTCTCTCTCCCTCTCTCTCTCATAATTTTGAAGTGCTTTTGGTCCTGTGGGTGAGATTGTTGAAGAAATGTTCAGAAGACACCATGCATTTGAAGGAGAAATATGACTGAACCCGTGGGATGATCCGTTAATAGCTAGAAAAACCATCCAGGACAGTCACTTCTGTTATGGCCACTGTGGGAAGAACAGGTATCGGAAATTCTGAGCCCTCTCTGGTTAAAGTACCCCATGTGCAAAAAAAGGTAGGCTATGGCGTTTGGGAGGATCCTCCTTAAAAGGGTGCAATGCTTTTCCTTGCAAATTAGAAATGGAATATAAATAGAATGGGGAAATTTGTTTAAGGAATGGGTCAACATACCCTTTCAATTTCTCTCTGCCTTATCTTCCTGAAGCAATCAGTGTCTGTAGGTGGAAAGAGTGTGTCTTTAGTTACTCATGAGAATTTAAGGTGATAATAATGTCACATGAGCTCCTTGAAATTAAGAGCCATATCTAAGGTTTTTTTCTGTGTCTTCTACAAATTCTGGCACACAGGAAGCATTTAGTAACAGGTTCTGAATATACTGTTTTCAATTGACATTTATAGATAATAGGTACAGTAGAAGTCCTCTTACTTGAAATTATTGATGTAGTTGGTTAGATAATTGAAAATTTTGATTGAAGCAGGGAATTATAACATTTTATGCATATATACCTTGAATATTTTATTTTAACTTAAAATATATTCATGATTGATCTTTCAATGTAGTGCCAGGCTTTTTCCTAGATATGGACCAATTGATCTATTTGTTACCCTGTGTTACTGCCAAGCTCTCTTGATTATGATAGCTTTAAATAAGGTTTAATATCTGCTATAAAAGTCCTTCTACCTTGGTCTTCAAAATTGACTTGGACATTTTTAGTTCTTTGACCTTCCACATAAATTTTAGAATCATTTTTTCAAGTCTTTCCTTCCCCACTGTAAGTTTGGGATTTTGATTAGAATTGTGCATTGACTGTAATATAACATGAAAAAGACAACATCTTTATGATATTTTGTCTTCTTATTCATGAAACTGTTCTTTCTATTCATTTTTCATGTCATTTTTTTTGGTCTCAATAAACATTTATGATTTTCTCCCAAAAGGTCTTGACATTTTGGATATATCTATATCTGTATTTATATCTATTTTTTTTTTTTTTTGAGAAACGTTCTCACTCTATTGCCCAGGCTGAATGCAGTGGCACAATCATAGCTCACTGCAGCCTTGAACTCCTGGTCTTAAACAATCCTCCTGCCTCAGCCTCCCCAAGTACCTGAGACTATGGGCGTGCACCATCATGCTTGGCTATTTTTTAAAAATTTTTTTTGTAGATACAGCCCTCCTGAGTCTCTGAAAATACAAGTGTGAGCCACTGCACCTAGCTATTTCCAGGAAATTTATATTTGTGAATGTTATATTTAAAAAAAATACATTGCTTAACTTTTTGTTGCTGGAGTATGTTAATGCAGTTTTAAAATACATTTTTATTGAAGTACAACATACATGTAGAAAATTTCATAATTAGTAAATAACACCTCAGGGAACTTTCACAAACTGTTTAGCATTCAAATACATAATCTGAACATTACCCAAAGCCCAGAAGCCCTCTTACTCTCTTACAGCCCCTACCATCCTCTTCTCCAAAACATAACGACTTCTAATAGCATAGATTAATTTTGCCTACTTTTAAACTTTATATAAATTGAATTGTCCAGCAGGTAGTCTTTTGTGCCTGCCTCTTTCCACTCAACATTATGTTGTGAGATTTATCCACTTGGTTCTAATTATTAGAATTTGGATAGTACTTCACTGTATGGATATACCACAGTTTATTTACCTATTCTATTGTTTATGAACTCTTGTTTATTTCCAGTTTGGTATGATTATGATGGGTAGTTCTATGAGCTTTTTATACATACTTTTTGATAACAAATGTACACATTTCTGTTGAATATATACCTACAAGTTGGATCTGTGCCTCATAGGGCTTGTACACGTTCAGCTATAGCAGATATTGCCCAATGGCTTTCCAGAGTGATTTGGAATTTGGTAGTCCTAATTTACACTTCTACTACCAGTGTCTGAAACTTATAGGTGGTCCACATCCTCGCTAATGCTTGATATTCACTTTAACCTTCTAGTGGTATTATAACTTTAATTGGCATTTTGCTGGTGAATAGTAAAGTGTGGCACCTTTTCATAAATTTATTTGCTTTCTGGATTTCTTGTTTTGTGAAGTGTCTGTTTAAGTCTTCTCTATTCAACCCATTTGCAGCATTATTTTTATTGAGTTGTGAGGATTCTTTATGTACACTAGATACAATTCATCCTGAGTATGACATGGAACTTAGAGGAGCTTAATTCTTATTGACTATACCTCATTATACTTGTTTTTGTCAGCTAGTGTTTAGTCAACCTTATTTATATCCACAAATTACTCATCATCGTATTTAATCATATTTTACATGGCCAGGATTTTATGTTTTTCTACAAATTTACCAGTTTCTTTGCGCATCCTTCTTTCTTGCATTTCATCCCAATCTTCTGTGTTCACTTTTCCTTTCTGAAGTACCTCATTTAGAAATGAGCGTCTGTTGGTGGTAAGCTCAATGCTGTTTGACCAAAATGTGTTCATCTCACCCTTGTTCTTGAATAATAACATAGTGGAATATAAATATCTAAGTTGACAATTTTTCTCAGTGTTTGAATAAAATTAGTTGACTCTATTCTGGTTATTGTTATTGCTTTGAGAAGTCTGTTGTATGTCCAGCTGTTGTTACTTGGTAGATGATCTACTTTTTTCTTTAGTTGGTTTTATGATTCTTTGTCTTTGAATTTTATGCAGTTGCCTAGGTTTGAATTATTTTATTTGCTATTCATTATGATTTTAGAATCTGATTATTTTTTGAATTTTTAATTCTGAAAAACATTTCACAACATTCTCTCTTTTCTTATATCTCTGCCTTCTCTTTTAGAACTTTTCTTAGAACTACCTTGTATTTTATCATTCTCACTTTCATATCTATTAAATTTTCTTTTATATTTTTCAACTTTTTATATCTCTCTGGAGATTTCTGTTTAATGTCTTCAGATTTATATTTTAGTTCATGAATCATCTCTTCAGCTGTATCTATTATTTAACCCATCCTCTGAACATTTTATCTTTTATTACATTTTTTATTTCTAGAGTTATATTTTAAATGTCTAACATTGTTATGGTATTTTGTAGCATGCTTTGATTTTGATTAATCCTTATATCTTCTATCACTTAAACATACATGTTTTACAGTCTTTATCTGACAATTATATTATCTGAACTTTCTTGGGATCTGCCTCTTTTCTCATGACTACTTTTTATCCTTAAGATTTTTATGCATTAGCTTGTGAGCTCGTTTTTGACAAGACCTTATCTGTGAGTTTCGAATGGCCAGAGTTGAGAATGTCTCCTTTGGAGAGGTTTTGCGTTTGTTTTCGCTATCAGCCTTTTTTCAGTTTTAGCAACCCTGGGCCAGTTTTTCCCCCTTGTTTTTCAGATTTTCAGATTTAATTGTTTTTGATTCTTGGATATTTTTCCAATTTTCTTGTGAACTTATTTATGCATTCAAAAGAATGTTGTTACTGTTTTATCTAACATTTCAAGGATTTTGTTGTGGGAGGATTTTTGTTTTTTAAATTGACAGTCTGTCATAGTCTCCTAAACAGAAAATCCAAGATAATTCTTTTTCTTATAATTTTGTAATTTATAAATAAATAAATAATGTGGGAGTAATTTTAGTAAAACTTTTAAATTAGAGTCTCCCAATTATTCCTGATCCTGATTACCAGTTCTACAAATTCTATTTTATTTTGCTCATGTTCTATCTTGTTTAGGTTCCCCCAAAAGCAGATTGTGAGGTGCGGATTTGGGTGCGAGTAGTTTCTGTGAGAGGTGATGCCAGGAAGCAGAGTGAGGGAGTAAGATGGGGAACAGAGGAAAGCCTATAAAGGTGTGTTAATAGGCAGGTTCCACTGTGGAAAGCCAGAGCTCAAACTCAACGTACAGAGCATGCCTTCAACTGTCCCATCAAAAGTCAAGGACCTGAGATATTTATGTACCAACTCCCACCTCCAATCAGCTGATGATTGCTCCTGAGAGCATTACCTTCCTGTCAATTACATGCCCCGTGCATGGACAGAGTACATTCCTGCAGCCACAGAGAGATGCTCTTGCAGAAAAGAGGTGCAGATGACCAAGACACAAAGTCAGTGGCCTGCACTGGAATTGGCCTGTGAAGCTGCATCTGACTTTGGGGTGGGGCGAGGGGATGTGGGTGGAGCAACCACAGCATCTTCTAGATCTGCTTAAGCACAGTATGAAATTCATTTTGTTCTACAAAGTGAAGTCTGTCCCAAGGATGTACTTATGAATCCTGCTCACCCTCCTCTACCATCATTTTAGATTTTCTACCAGGGTCCTGACTTCAAAGAAACCTTAGCAGCGTTGCCAGTCTCTTTTCTAACTCTGCCAACTTCATGATCAAATCTTTGGTCTGATTTCCAGCAAGTCTATTTTCCAGCTTCAGGATATTAGGGTTTTTTGAAAAGCTGATATGGAGGGCTTCTGGCCTTCACGCAATGCCCTGAGTTGACAGTTTGCTGACATCAACCTGTCATTTAAGGTTTCTATCTCAGTTAACAAAATCCAAATAACTCTACAATCCTTATATGTACCATTACTTCCATATGTTTGAACTGCTAGAGTTATTGCATAAGCCATTATGTGTCAGCTGGGTCCTCTAGAAATCGGATGTCAAAGCAGAGTCATAAGTGCAAGAGATTTTGGGGAGTGGGTAATGCTAGGGAAAGATAGGGGAGAGAGAGCACCATATGCAAGGAAAACTTTCAAACCTCAATGTAGGTGTGCCGTGTGGAAGGAGAGAGGAAAGAAACAGGGCTGGAGGGAGGGGCCTCAGACAGAGTGCAGCTCAGCATGCCAGAGCAGGGAGATGTGGGGCAAAGGCTGCTTGAGGAGTTGCCCCCCACTAATCAAGAATGGAAAGCCCCTGTACCACTACCACGTTCAGTCCATGGCTGACGGCTGGCCAGGTAGTGTTTGGCCTTGGCTTAATGGCTGAAGCAGATACTGAAGGCAACTACAACTAACTGCACTCTTTATGGCAGACTCTCTCTTGAAGGAGATCTGTGTGGTGCACCTGTGCCTCCATGGCGGCCTCCTACTCATCTATTCTTTCTTTTGATTGTACATATTAAGCAGCTCTCTCTTTGAGGTACTGTGTTCTATTCATTATCCCTACCACTCACTCCGGGTCAAGCTGCCTTGGGCTGCTCCTCTGCCCTTGTCCCTTGCTTGCAATGGTTAAGCACTGCCGCCTGCCCCCTACTGCATTAGGACCCCATCATCCTCACTGCTACTAATGATCTGGACTCATGCCTGCCTCTTCTCTCATCATCTCTGGCCTACAGAAGAGAGCCACCACTGGACTTCACTCAGTGATGCTGGTGCCCCTCTCACCAACGCATTTCTGATGTTCTTTGTGTACAGTGTGTCCCCTGGATCCTATTGTGGCACACAATCCTCTGGCAAGTCTTCTGGTTTCACTTAAGAGATCCGTTCCAGTAGGTCCACTTTCCCACATCTTTCGGCCCCATGTCCATTGTCTGCCATGGTCATTTCAACTTCACTCAGCATGGGTCATTGCTTTCTCTTGAATTCTAAGAGCTACCTTAGTTGTAAATTTTCCTTGTCTTCTAGGGTCTCTGACAGGGGGTTAAATTTCATAGCCCAAGCAAGTGTCCTCAAGCGAAGTCAGTTTATGTTTTGACTCCTAAATAAAGACCATTAAAATCCCCGGGGGTGGGGGGAATGGCAGATTAGGGGTGACCTCCTTGCTCTCTGTCCCCAGAGCAGGAGGTGAAGAACGCGGACAGCCACACGCGCGTGAAGCGCTCTCCCACAAGATCAGCTTCGTGAATCTGCAGAGAAGCAGCGAGGGACAAGCGGTGCTGTGGAAAAAAAAGATGAACTGGAGAATCGGCCGCAAACATCAAAGAGTTCTTTGTAATATTTCTGTGAAATTTTCTGAAATTTTAAAATTATTTCAAAATAAAAATATAACAAAAACATAACAAAAGTATAAAGAAAGTACCAGAGAGAAGT
The DNA here is from genome assembly GCA_963575035.1 of Avahi laniger. Taxonomy (NCBI): domain Eukaryota; kingdom Metazoa; phylum Chordata; class Mammalia; order Primates; family Indriidae; genus Avahi; species Avahi laniger. The sequence continues at coordinate 31,169 of CAUYSK010083609.1, read as the reverse complement.
CCATTGATGGAGCTCAGACCCCAGCTATTCAGTGAAACTTGCATTTCATTTATGTTTCTTATTGTGAATAATATGTGACATTATTCGAGACTCAGCATGCCATAAAATAGTATTTAGCTCATTTATGGTTAATGGTGGTTGTAAGTTACAGACGTTTGAATCTGATTTGGGGAACTTGGGGAAGAGCCTGATACATAAAAATCTTGCAGTAAAGCTTAGTGGCCTTTCCCTCTTTCCTTTTGTAGCCATTTTCAATTGGATGTTGAAGACAAAAATATGATAGTATTGACTGTAATGTCCAGCAAGTGACGGAGGAGAATCATGCACAATTTTCAGGCCCAAATCAGAAGCATTTACATCAGTGTCTATGCTCATGAAAGTGCCTTATATATGAATCTAGGCTGAGGTTCTAGAAAAAGCTTGAGAACAGCTTCCTCACAACATTGATAAACTCTGAGGCATGTTTACTTTTCTGAAATTATTTTTTATAAATTCCACATCTTAGACCCAGATGTGAAGGAAATGAAATTGTATCTAGTGATTCTAGATGGTTTTCTTTTATATTCTGCTATGCTTTCCTTTAATTTTAATGATATATTTTGGAGCCTTTTCTGTAATATCAGTTAAAAACATGAATAAAAGGGGAATCACTACTCTCTTTCAAGGTGGAAAATATGTCATTGGAATAAGGAGGTGACTATGTTTTCTAAATGGAGGAGCAGGAAATGTGACCTGACAACACATTATGTAAGATGCAGTCTCGGAGATATAGCTGAGACTTAAAAATATTTACGTTTCAGGTCATTTCAAAGGCACAAAAAGACAATGGGAAGAATATTTGAGATTAGGACTTGCCTAGAGAATTTGAGCTGTATTTTATTGCATTCAATAAATATGTTCCAAACGGAATTCCATGTCATTCAGTGTGTTCCCATCGTTATTTTTCGATTTACCAATATTGTAAAGACATTGGTGACGCATAACTTTTCAGCTGTGAAGAAACAATTTTATGTATTACTTGTTTAAAACTTTAAGATCTAGTAAATATTTCTAGAAATGTTATAATGTTATATTTTAGCCCAAAATATCGTACCTCCAAACTGTGTCAATGAATCACATTCTATGGGTTTTATGCGCGGAACAAGTCCTTCGGGGCGTCAAGGGGGTGGAAGCGCAGAACAGACGCGCGAGGCGGCCCACTGCGCACTGCGGAAGGCGTGCGCCTGCCCTGTGGCGGTTGCGCAATGGTCTGCCCAGCTGATCTCCAGGGTCTCCAGCTGGGCAAAATGGAGAAAGCCATGAGCCCATCGGAATGAAGCCCTCTGCCTGTCTCATCTCTCGGTGTACTTCGGTGTCTGGAACAGGCTCAGCGCGTAGTAGGACCTCAGTGAAGGAAGCGCAGAAAGGGCTCGCCTGTGGCAGTTGCCTGCCCGACCCGTGTGGCCCTGTGGGGACCTGTGCCCTTCTCCTGCGAGACGTGATGTGAACCACTGCCGCCGCTGGTGGGATCTGCCGAAGGCAGGGACTCCACTGTAATGACGGAGCCCTCCACTTCCAGGTTCCTTTAGCCAAGATCCAGTAAGAGACCAGGGTGTAGTCATATTTTTGTCCCAAAAAGGATTCCTGGATGTGGTCTGCCTTGAAGCCCATGGACAACATGAACACTGTCCTTCTGGGCTCCCCAGGTGGCCTCAGCGTCTGCTCCCAGCCTGTGTGGATGCATTGATGCCATGTGATGTGGCCTAGTGTGGGCCCCTCTCTGGGGTCGGGGGTAGAGCTGTATTCATGAATCTTTGCAGTTCTACGAAAGTGAAGAAGGGCATCTTGTTATCATCTGAACAGTTCCACAAAGGTCTGTGGGACAAATGGCAGGGCCCCCGGCCACCATGGTGTGTGGAATTATGCCCAAGCTCCACATGTCTGCAGTGAGGCCATCATATTTTTGACCTGAGAAGAGTTTCAGGGCAACATGAGGAGGAGTCCCCAAAAAGCTGCCCAGCTTTTGGTGCACAGTAAATCTTGTGCCCAGACCAAATTCAGCGATTTTGACATTGTGATAGGCATTTAGAAGGAAGTTTTCGGGCTTCAGGCCCCAGTGGACAATTTTTTTTTATGGCAGTATTGTATGATAAATACAGTTTGCTGGAACTTGCCTGGGGCCTGGGCCTCCTCCTCTTTCTTGCAGTAATGCTCTAGGATGTAGTCAAAGAGCTCTCTGCCACTGGGATACACCAGGACTAAACACAGGATGTCCCCAGTGTCAATCACTTGAAAGAGCCTTTTGACATTGGGGGATTCAGGGCCTTAATTTTATCGATCTCTCAGTATAGACCCTGGAGGCTGGAGGAGCTCTGCTGACCTTTCGGGATGACCTTCACTGCCACCTGGGCCCCAGTGAGAATGCCAGGTCAACTTCACCTTTTGAAGCTGCCCTGGCCAGTTATCTTGACTAACCTGTAATTCTTAATAAGGGTCTCTTCATTGTAAGAATTGGAGGCCAGGCTGTACCACACAGTGACCTCTTAGCTTCACTAACTACATATCCTAACTAGGAATACTAACTTTGCAAACTATGCTAACTAGGAATACTAATGAACATGATTGGAGTTGCTCTGCTGACATTTGTGGATGACCTTCACGGCCACTTCAATGCCAGTGACAGCAAACTGGGGTCCAATTGCACCTTGGCTATACCCAGGTGTTGGACGATGTCACCAGGAATCACCTCTCCCAACCTCTGAGTCTGCTTACTTACCTCTGTATTGGAGACATTCTCAGGCCCTCATTAGGTGTCAATCAGCAGGACTGGTGATGTGCCTGTCCTCAAAGGCCTGACACTATAGCAGGGACAGACAAATTCAAATTGGCTGAAATTGGCAGTGGCTCCCAGGAAGAAGAGAGGCCCGGATGTAAGGGAGATTTATCAGGAGAAAATAGATAACCCAAGAACAAACAGAGAACGGAGTAGCTGAACTTTCCACAAGACTGGAGCCAGTAGTTGACAAGCCACCAGGAACCAAGCCTGTTACACGTCTTCCACCACCCTGGGGCCGCAGCACCTCCCATCTGCTGCTCTTTGCACATCACCACCTCCTCTTATCTTTAAATCCATGGGCTCTTCTTTATTTCCAGTACCTTGGTGCTTGTCTAAAGTAGTGTCCTCCCTTTTTTTGCCTGGAAAATGGAAATGGCTTTCTAATTTTTCTCCCCAAATCACTCACTCTTGCCCATTTCTAATCCAGTGTTCTCACCATGCACAGAGTCATCTGTGAAAAGTGAAATGGCTTTGCAGTGTTCCTGGGAGACAGACATCAAAACTTTGGCCGTTGTGTGGAGTGATGTCCCCTCAGTGCCCTTGACTGTGGTACTCTCCCTGTCGGAGGGTCCTGCAGCCCTTCCCTTTGTCACTTTTAGGCATGGCAAAGAGGTTGGCTGATGACCAAGTGAGAGAAAAGTGGGCACATGCTGTAAGCACCAGTGCTTTAAGAACCACTTTTCTTTTCCTGCTGCCGTGACCAAGGCAATGTTCCAGGAAGAGACTGCTCAGTCAGCCCGAGTCCAGAGCAGAAAGGAAGTGGGGCAGAGCCGTGGTGGCACGTAACATGGGAGATGAATACCTCGGGATGTCGGCCCCGTGATGTGGGGGTCGTCTGATGCTCAGCATCACCGAGCCTGGCCTGACTGATGCACTGGGCCTGTCAGCTCTCGTTTATTGCCTGGTCTCTTGCTGGGACCTTTTGGCCCTTCAATAGTTACATTAGTTGCTCCCTCCCCCCTTAGATTTTCTCTATTATTTTCTCTCCTTAGAAGGTGCTTTACACCCTTTTTGCCCAGTTCACATTTCCTCACCAGTGAGATCTCGGCTTAGGTGTGAAGTTCTCAGGAAAGGATTGTCTGGCGGGTATACAAGGTACCAAAAATTCACTGTCTTTGTCATTAGATATCTTTCACTAAACTCATCCATGAAGATGAGACTAGGTATTTAGCTCAGGCTTTTGGAAGCCCTGTTCCATTCCCACCACGTGCCAGGTCCCCTGCTGAGAGGTGGAGGTAACAGGGCGAGTGAGCCATGAACCCTGCTCTCCCATGCCCACCTCATGGCAGAGGAGATGGACATGTGAGCAGCAGGCTTGGAACCCACAGTGTCTGAGCAGGGAATGAGGATAAAGCAATGCCAGGCAGAGGGAAGGCAAGAGAGGCTGCCTGGAGGAGGAGCTGTCTCAGTGGGTTTCAAGGAGCAGTCAGAGTCATCCAGGTGAGGAGCTCGCTGGGTTGGGGGGGAGGTGGGCTGCAGGGCAAGGAGACAGGGTGCACAGAGTTTCCAAGGCTTGAAAGAGGATGACTCTGGCGGCAGCCAAGACCAGATGCATATTTGCCACCTTTATTCCTGCGAATTAGAGCATTCTTGTTTCAGCACTTTTGCAAGTAAAAAATGGCAAGTGGTGTTAGCACACACTGTGAGAACCAGAACCCTGTGTCATGGACATCTAGAGGAGTTACTTCTCAACTTACTGGTTGGGAAGGAACTTACTAGTTCCTTACTAGTTACTTCCCAACGGGAAGGAAGAAAGCTGGGGCAGGTGCAACAAGGAGTCTTCTCAGTGGGGGTCATGCAGGGAAGAAAGGTGGGCTCACCACGCAGGGGGCACAGCAACAAAGGCCTAAGGCCTGACTCTGTAAAGACAGTGGAAGGAACACAGTCTGTTTTCCCTCCCAGCAGAAAGGGAGGCTTCCTGGGAGGCAGCAGGCTTCTTAAGGTCATGTTGGCACAATGGGGTCATTTTCTGTGGTGTCCCCTGGACTAAAGGGTGACAGTGAGCCCCTGCTTGGCTAGTTGAGCTATTTTCAAGTGCAGCAAAGCTCACCAGCCTAGGACTGCTGGGAGTCTGCCCACCTGATTAGCGGGTGTAAAGCAGCCCAGATGGATGGAGGGTAGGGAGGGAGGGTCCAAGCTGGCTGCAGGAGATTGGAACTGGCTGTAGGGGTTGGCATTGGAGAAGCTGGAGCTCTATGCTGCCAGACATTAGGGTCTCCAGCCCAGGCCAATTCCAAGGCCAGTGGACTCTTCTCTGGGGGGCAACTAGATGCCTACTGCCTGCTGGCTGGGCTTCAAACTCTCAGGCTCAAACTGGATGGACTCTCTGGGTCAGCAAGTCGGTGTCATTTAGTATGTCATGTCTGATTGACCAGCCCTGGCAGCCTTCAGTGCCAAGCTGAGGAGTCCAAAACTGTTTGCGCGCTCTGTGAAAGAGTGCTGTGATCTATTAGGCATGTCTGCAGTGGGTGATGAAGGTGGGACCTATGATAAGTGCGCTTGCCATTTCTCATCCCTAGTACAGTTTGCCCTGATTTTGCGCATGGAGAAACTGAGGCTTGGAGGGAGGAATGCCTTCATCTAGTTTCAGGTCTTTCTGCCTCCTGGTGTAGACACTCCACGGCCCACTGGATTCCTATTGTGACAGACACACAATGAAACCTGCTGCATGTGACAGAGAAACACATACTGGATCTGTCTGGACCCATACTGTGTTCCTTCTCTTTTTTCCTTTGCTTATATCTTCAAATATTTAATGTGTTCTATACATTATATTTATGCATTTTAAAGGATAATACAATAATGATCATCCATGAACCTACCATTCAGTTCCAGAACTAGAACATTTCCAAAAATTTGTATCCATGTGTTTGCAATTTGTCCAACCCCAGAGGTGACAACTATCCAGAATTTTGTGTTTGTCATTCCCTTGTTCATAGGTTTATTCTATATGTCTAAACAGTATATTGGTATTTGTCCAGCTTCATGAAAATAGTATATAATATGTAAACTTCTGGGATTTGCATATTTTAATCAACATTTTACCGTTTCTAAGCTTTATCCATGCTGGTGTGTGTAGCTGTAGTTTATTTTTGCTGGTATGAAAATGTATTGTATGAATATTCCACAGTTTATTTTTGCATTCTGTCAATGGATATTTAGGTCATATCCATTTTTTTTTTATTATTAACAATGCTGCTATGAGAAAAATAAAAGTCATTTGGTGTGTATTAGAAACGACTCTGGACTCATTAAATACATATTTATGAGAAGGAAAATGTAGTGCTCCTGTTGGAAAGGCAGTTACAGGGCTTTCTGGTGGCACATATAGAGGTGGCTCCTGCCCAGCAGGTCTGGGGTTGTCTCACCACAGCACAGTTACCAGTTAACCCTCCCTGGGTGATTCTGATTATCAGTAAAGTTTGGGTAACATGGGCGTATAGTATAGATTTTCATATCTTTCCAAATAGTTTTTGGTTGCCATACAAATATAAGGCACTACGTTAAGCCTGATATTTGGGGAAAATTTTACTAATTTAAATCAATAAACATTCATTAAATGTCTACTCTCCCCAGAAGGTTAAGAAGAAATGAGCTAGAGGATTCTGTTTCTTAAAATGTGATCCACGCAGCACCGGAATCATGATCATCTTTTGTTTTGTTTTAATGCAGATTCGAGAACTTTGTCCCAGACTCTCTGAATCCAGTATTTCTGTGGATGGGGCCTGGCAATCTGCCCATTCAGTGAGCATCCTGGGAGACCCTTTTATACATTAAAGACTGAGAAATGTTGCTTCAGGATTGTTTAGTTAAATGAGGTTTTAAAAAATTCTATAGACAACAAAGGAGGGGATGACTGCTTTCACATAGGGAAGATGAGTGAGGATTCCCAGAAAGGAGAGACATTTATGCGAGGCCTTAAACCATAAATGGATTTTACTGTGGAGGAGGGTGAAGGAAATTGCAGGAAGAGCTTCAAGCATGTGTAAATGTAAGCAGGCACAGCCCAGAAAGACAGAGTGGCTTTCTATGCATAGGGATCAGGGAAAAGGTGATGAAGAGGAGGGAGTTGAGGGAAATGCAAGGATGGAAAAAGAAAGGAGCAGAGTAAGATGCCGTGAGTGCTCACTGAAAGGATGAGGACTGCTCTGGAGTCCTCATCTCCACCTCCTTCAAGTTCCCAGTATGCCCATGTTGCTCTCTCATTACCCCAAATTTCACTTCCAATCTCTTACTAGTGGTCCATGGTTTGAATTTTCTCTAGTTCCTTCCTTCTTTTTTTTTTTTTTTTTTAAAACAGAGTCTCACTCTGTTGCTAGTTTGAGTGCTGTGGCGTCAGCCTAGCTCACAGCAACCTCAGACTCCTGGGCTCAAGAGATCCTCCTGCCTCAGCCTCCCGAGCAGCTGGGACTACAGGCATGCGCCACCATGCCCAGCTAATTTTTTCTATATATTTTTAGTTGTCCAATTAATTTATTTCCAATTTTAGTAGAGACGGGGTCTCGCTCTTGCTCAGGCTGGTTTCGAACTCCTGAGCTCAAACGATCCGCCCGCCTCGGCCTCCCAGAGTGCTAGGATTACAGGCGTGAGCCACCGCGCCCGGCCAGTTTCTTCCTTCTTTAAAAAATGTACCTAGGTTGTCAGTGGAATGATTGAACAAGGACCTCTGACAATCTGTCCCTCCAAAAAACAATGAGGACCCTGGAAAAATGGTCAAAATCTACTTTTTCAAAACTCTGGATATTAATCAAAGGCTTGAAACACTTCTGAAGAGCTTTCCTGCTCCTCAAACCCCATGGCCAAATCTGAATAAGAATGGTGAGCTTTTTTTTTTCTGTTTTAACTTGCTGTATTCCTGTCCTCTTCTCTCTAGCTTCCGTTATCATAACCATGGTGAAAACTAGCATCCTAGCAGGCCCTGGAAGGGGCAGAATTGTTTGGAGCTGGACAAAAGATCCATTCTCAGGGAATTGTCACTATCTGACCAATCTGGAAGTTCCCTGGAAACACCCACTCATAGAGGTTTTCTTTATTTGACCTGATTCAGAACTTACTCAATGCAAACAGCCTTTTTTTCGTGAGAGTTTTAGTTAAAATAATGAGCAGCAGCAGTGTTAGCATTGGCGCTGTCTGAGGTGCCAATAACAAATTGGTGCAAACAAAAAGCTGACCAAAATGTTTAAAAGGAAAAGCTGGGGAATAAGTTATCTACAGGGGGCTTCGAATAGTTCCAACATATTCTCGAAGGGCCATGCACATGTTCAGAGCTGTGTGAGGCCCAGGAAAGACCTAAGAAGGCCTTAGGCTCTCACCTCTGACTGATCTTTAAGCTCCATGCAAGCAGAAAGTGAAGGCTCAAAGTTGTACACAGCTCGCCTGAGTGTTGACGGTGTGCCCAAACACGCACACACAGCCCCTTGGCTTCAAAGACTGGGAGACTTATTGGCTCATGAAATTTAAGAAAATCTCTCTCTGCCCATTTATTAGCTGACCACTATGCTTACTAGGCTGAAACTTCAGTTGGCCACACATGACAAAAAATAGAGACTTTATTAAATTAAGGAAAGTCACTAAGCAAACAATCAGCACTAGCAACTTCAACAATAGTAACAAACTCTGACGGGGTCTGATTTCTAGAGGTGCCACACTATATTTTTTAAAATATTCAGGTTTATACAAAAAAAATATAAGACATATGACAAAACAAGGAAGTATGGCCCATGCATGGAGAAAAAAGGTAATCAATTAAAACCGTCTCTGGGGAAGTCCAGATATCGGGGGAGCGGAGAGGAACTAGGGAGTAACTGCTAATGAGTGTGGGGTTTCTTTTGGGGGTGATGAAAATGTTCTGGAGTTAGATAGCTATGACGGTGGCACGACTTTCTGAACATACTAAAAACCAGTGAATTATACATTTTAAATGGGAGAATTCGATGGTATTTAAATCATATTTCAATTTTTAAAAATGTATCTAGGTTTTGTTTTATTTCCTAAGAGCCTTTCCCATCGAATATCCTCTGGAAAAACTCATTTAACTTCTGCCCAGAAAACAGAGTTAGAATAACAGGATAAATATGATAAAAAGGAAGATTTTATGTCAGTATCATTCAATCATTCAAAAAAATACTTAGTTATTCTCTCTTTCTAGACACTAGGGATGTAGCTTGAACAAGATAGAAATGGACCCTGCTTTTAAGTGGTATACAGTCTAGTCAGAGAACCTCCTAGCATCGGAATTGTCCAATAGTAAACCGATCTCCCTCCAGAGGTATTAAGATGCTCTCCCAACACTCAGGTGTTTAAGCAGAGGCTGGATGATCACCTGTTGGGATTCTGTAGATGGAATTCGAATCCTGGTGTCAAGTCTTACAAGGCTTCATTAGATCTGAAATTCTGATTCTTTGGTGAGCCTCATTAGGGTGCCAGTGGTTGCTAGTTTGACTTTCGTATTAAGGAAAGTTAAAGAGTGCTTCTGCATTTTGGCCCTGTTTTTCAAAATACTTATTACAGAATTGGAGGCATTGACAAGAGGATGCATGTGGTCTCCACTACAATTATAACTGCCTACCTTTTGCTTTCTCACATACTCTCTGTTTGTACCCAGCCTGCTCAATCTATGTCTAGGTTTTATTGTTTTGTTTCTGCCTCTATGACTTACCTGCGCTTTAAAATTCATTGCAGTAGTCATGATACAAGAGGAAGAGTGATCAGGGTTCAAGGATCTCTTCCAAAAGAAATTAGACCCTCAGGATGCTTTTTGGACAGGTTTGGCGTCAGATAGACTCACCTTTAAATCTCGGTTTCTCTTCTTAATAAATAATCTTTCTCAAATTATTTTTCTGCACCTCAGTGTTTTCATCTGTAATAACACTTAACTCACAAGTTTGTTAAAACTTTACAAATTATTTATAATCTTGGCACACAAGAATGGTAGCTACTAATATTATCAAGATGGTTTTGATAGCACAAAAGAAAATTAAGAACTAAGAAGGGTTTTTTTTCTTTTTCATAAAATTTTTATTCAGACTATGTATCTGGTTTGAATATGAAGATCAGTTAAAGTCTTTTAACTTAGAATAGGTAAGCATTTAAGATAGAGAACCATGGTATTAGAAAGAACATTGCATCAGAATTTGGAGATTTGAGTTCCATCTGTGATTCTGATGTTTGTAATCATGTGATCTTATATTTGAGTATTTTATATCTTTGAACATCAGTTCCCTCATCTACCTAATATGGGGATTATCCTGTATCAGCATTTTCCAAAAGGGTTCCTTGATTAACAATATTCAGTGTTTCTTAAATTTATTTGAGAACTGAACCAGTTTTTACAGAGCATCTCACAAGAGCAGTGTGGCACAGAACACGTGCTGAGAAATGCTGCCCTACATAATATTTCATGAAGGCCCTTCCAGCTCATGCAGGAGAGTTGAATTCTGCACCTAAGACGTTGTCTAAACTTGAGAGAATCTCTTAACCTTTCTGAGCTTCGGTTTTATTTCTAATAAGAAAATAATAGCAGTGATCCTGCTTATCTCATCACTTGGGTCAAATAAATAATGCCTTTTAAAATGCTTCATAAACTATAAAATCTATGCAAATGAAAAGATCCCTCTCTTATGAATTTGTGTCATTATACGCTTTTTTAGAACATGATGGTTTGTTAAGAATATTCAGGAGAATATAAACAACAGATATGTGTGCATGTTTATTCTGACAAGAGAAATGTGCAGAATTTCTTCCTTCAGTAGAATTTCCTGATTATTCTTTGGGCTTAGGCTTAGTTAATATGATGAATTTTGTAAGTATTTGTGACTTTCCGTATCCTCAGGATGTCTCCTGATATAAAATTAAGAAGTGAAGTGAAACCGTGAAGGCCCTCGGGGCTCTTTAACTGCTGGGGGACCAAGATCACTCACAGAGATTGTGTTTCTCGGGTGCTGTTCTCATTTCTACGAGAATTCAGTGCCTGTGTACGTTGGAAATCAGAGTGGTTACGGGAGGTTGGGAGTAAAGATATTGTAGAGAAATGTGATGAAATGGAAAGAATGTGATTTGGAGCCAGAAGACCTAAGTGTGGTTCTGATTATGCCATTCACTGGCTGGGTTATCCTGGGCAAGCCGTAACACTGTAAGAATCAGATTTCTCCCCTATAAAATGGGATTTTTGATAAAACATTGTATGGATATTGTGGAGGAAAAAAGGAAAAATCCTTCATAATTCTAATTTGCTGTAGAAATATTAACCATATGGTTTTAATAATGTATTTGAAGTATATGCTGAATTGATGAACAAGAAACCACCAGAAAATTCTGATCATATAGGCCTCTACCAGCTTCTTGATCCTCGTTTTTTAGCATTAAAAAGTATATATAATACATTATAAACACATAAAATATATAATATTCCATGTACAAAGATAACTATTACCATGTGGAATTCAATATCATTTAGTTTATAGTGGACTTTATCTACATCTGTGTTTCTGTATTCTTGATCTTGTAATATGGGCAGCATGAACATCCTTTAAGAATGATTCCACTACAATACAGATATAAAAGGAGCATCTTCAAAAGCCTGAAATTTCCTGTAATGCAAACTCACTGTGTGTCTGTCAACATTGTTCTGGGCCTAAAGCGACTTGCCGAGCCTTAGGAGTTCTGAGAAGAGAGGGTGCTCCAAACCTCCTCTTTCTAATCCTTGGTTTACACATTTCCCCAGTAAGTTTTGTACCTTATGCATATTCTGATGTTGTGGAATTCACCCTCATCCATCTCACCACAGAGCTATGGTGTACACACACACACACACACACACACACACACACACACACACACGTCCCATCCCAATTTCTTCCCTTTGCTGAAGGATTAGGTCCTGGTTTTATCATTGGAGATATTTTCTCTTTTCCAAGTCATGTGGATTGAATTTTTCTCATAATGGGTTTTCTGAAAGCAAAAGTATTAATTCCAACCAGCTGTTTCTTACTCAAAAGGCCACACATGCTCTTAACCCAAAGGACACAATGTTACTTCACAAATACCCCTGTCAGCTGAATATCAGGTCTGGGATCAAGAGACTTAGGGTTCTCCAGGCCTCTAGGAAAGCTCCCTCTCTGGCGCAACACTTGGCTGGCCAGCCTCTGGGGTGCAGCCCAGCAGGGATGCGACACAGATATCTAGCCCCAGAGCCCAGGGTCTCTGGCAGTTTCTTTGTGAAGGGGATGCTTTTAGTTCCCCAAAACTTGAACCATTGTCACTCAAGCTTGTCTCTGTCCAATCAGTCTTCTTTCTGTCCAGCAATATGCAATCACTCCTCCAATCATCAGCAAGCAGAAAGGGGTGATGTCTGCTGCTGGCTGGATGTTCCAGGTGACCCCTGGGGTGAACTAGAAGTCCTTGGGGAGTTGAGAGGATCTACAAGTATCATTCAAAGAATAGGAAGGCTGAGGAAGCAGTTCACATCTGCTCTTTTTCTTTTGCTAAGAAATCTTCATGTTATATCAGCCAGGTAAAGAGGCAGGGCCATGTCTCAAATCAGAAAGGCCCATTTTCCTTAGCAAAGGCAGACCTGATTTCCTCCCAATGAGAAGTGTTTGTGGTATGTCTTCTGGCTATGACACATCATGGGGAATATTGCAGCCTGCTGATGACAGCTGGTAAGTGCCTATTGGGTATTTACCATGTGCCAGGCACAGTTCTAATTGCTTTACAAATTTTAACCCTTTTAATCCACAGAACAGGAATCCAGACAGGGCAATCTTATTATCCCATTTGACAACGAAGGAACTGAGGCTCAGAGAGTTAGCAATCTGCTCTGGGTTACATGGTGGGTGAATATGACAGGGCCAGGATTTGTGCCCGGACAATCTGGCTCCAAAGCCCAGGCTCAACCACTGCACACACTGCCTCTCCAGCATTGCCACCCCTCAGCATGGCTCCAGGTTACCTTTCCAAGTCCATCTCTTTACTTCTCTGCAGTAAAACTAGAGTATTCACTCTTTTCTGAACAAAATCGGTTTTCCTCACCTCTGTGTCCTCTTGGGCCTGTCTCCAGGCACCATCCCTGCCTGTAAATCTCCCATCTATTTTGGGGAAAGTCCATCTCAAAGATACCATCAAAGTGGAAGGAACTAACAATTGCTAAGTCCCTACGACCATTTGGGTACTGTGCTAAGGAAATTCACATAAAATATTTTATTGAATCCTCAGTCTAACTCTTTGACAGAGGATAGTGGATTTCCCCATTTTCCAGATAAGAAAAGGCTCTGAGACAAGTTCCCCACTCAGCTGATAAAGGGCAGCACTGCACTGAGGGGTGTCTTCTCTTTCCCTTGGCTCTGTCACATTAGCACTTTGTGCAGCGCTCGTGAGACTTTTCCCTACCTTATGTTACAGATATTTGTATCACAGCCCTATAAGACTTCTGATAGCAGGAATTGTGTCATGCTCCTTTCCTCCCTGGCATACCCAGCCTAGTCCGTTGTACCTAAGTCAATTCATAAATATTTGCATAATTGAATGAAACCGAATCGATGATCAGGGAGGCAGCCTTTGTGGAGGAGACAGGCTCACTCTTGCCAACTCGAACACTTCTTCCAAGTTCCTGAATAACGAGCTGTCAGCTTCCTTGAGTTGCTAAGCCTTTTGGGAAAGGAGAAGTGAACTGAAACAAGCAGGTACCTGCCTCAGTCCCCCAGAAGAGGAAGCTCCTGCTTTCAGACATGACAGGTCCCAGAAATATGTGGTGTGAACTCCAATAGCGTGCATCCAGCACAACTTGCAACTGCACAGGCGTGTGCGGACCAGCTCGGGAGCAGAGACATCTTCGCCCAAAGGTGCCAGAATGGATTAAACACCACAAAAGCAACTTGAGTATTACATGGCTCCTGCAAAAAAAATAATTTGCTTGGCAACTTTCTTTTATCATGTGCCACGTTTTTACTTAAATGTGTCTGTTAATTAGCCTGTGTTTGTTGTGTGCCAGCTGTGTAAGTCATCAGCTAAGGAGCCCAAGGCGGTGTGCCTGTTTCACCATTGCTGGATTCTGAGTTCCAGAAAGTGAAAAAAACAGAACAAAACAAAACATTTTCCTCTTCAATACTCATTGCCTTCTTCTCTCTCATTCTGAAACAGAGGGCTCAGAGCCATAAAGATAAGCCAGTCATTCAGAGGCCGCAAAAAAGTTTTCAAGATGCTAGCCCTCCTTATCTTGCCCTCTTCCAAACAGCTGAAAAAAAAAAAAAAGTGACTTTAAAATATATAAATGTGATGATACAGTCACCAGTAAAATATGGTGGAAGAAAAGGAGGAGCTTAGCTTACATTTGATTCTATATGTAAGGCTAGATACAGAGCAGTCAAGGCAGCATGATGTGGTGGAAATTGGGTTTGAATCCATCAAGGGCTATTTGTATGAGTGATAAATTTGCAGGGGGTAAAAACCAGATTCAGGGAGACCAGGGTAAGAGCCGTTACAATAGTTCTCTAAACGATATGAGGGCACCCTAGGTCAGTGGTAGAAGGAATGATAAGAAAATAGCAAATCTGAGAAGTATCTGGGAGGTACTGGGGCAGGGTGAGGAGTTGATTGAAGGTTGGCAACAGATCAAGCATCACTCCCTGTCTGCAGGCGTGGGTGCTGGATGGACAATACTGTCACCACCTGAAATGTAGACTCCAGGGGCAGCAGGGGAGCTTAAGATTAAGACTGCTTGCTCCAGTCTTCTGGGTAAAGTAGGGAGCAATGTGATCTGCTACCAATGAGAGGAGGGCGAGGATAGTGGAGGTCTACAAAGGTAACTGAATGTACAGAGAATGATGACCAAAGGGAATGAAAAAAGTGAAAGGCAGAACTGAGGACTCGGCAAAATCGGAGAACAGATTGGCAGAGAAGTATGACTTTCCCTAGCAGTGCTCAAGTGCGGAGGAGGAGAGAGAGCAGAATATAGCTCCAATGGTCACAGAGTAAGCTTCATAAAGATCTTCCGTTGGTCTAACATACTGTGATTGCTAAAGTCTTGACTGAGACAGTCAGGTGGTATCTACCCAGGTTGGACAGCGAAGCATGTTATTTGCATTTTCAACTAATCATTGCATAAACTAATACATTTGGATAATCAGTGTGAGAAAGATGTGAGAGAGCTAGGACTGGAAGCAAGGAGCCTCACTGGGGGCAGTCCATGCAAAAGCTAAGGTTCTGATCTAAAGCAATATTTATTGGGATATAACCCAGCATTTTATGAATTCAATAGAAAGGGTTTTTTTGTTTTGTTTTGTTGTCTGTGTTAAGATATGACTGAATGCTCAAAAAAAAGAAATGTAGCCTTTTTAAGAGACACTATGGCTTGACAGGTAAGAACACAGTTTCTGGTTCAAATTCCAACTCTACCACAAAAGAATTGTGTGATCTTGAACAAGTTACCTAACCTGGTTGTCCCTCGTCTATAAAATGGAAATAATTATTTTGCTTAGTTGTATGGTTGTTGTAAAAATTAAATAGGTTAATATGTGTAAAGGGCTTGATAAAACTGCCTGATACATATTAAGAACTCAATAAGTATTGGTATTATTCCTACACATATTTAATCAAAATATTGTCCTCACCTCAAAAAGTTATCTTGTTTTTGATATTAACCTCAAAATGGCTAAAGATCCTATCTACAGTGCCCTCCCCAGATTTCTGTACATTCCTGTAGATTTCAGCAGCTCTTGCTCAAATTTGTTTTGCTCACTAAACTCTTCTACTCACTTCTCACCTCCCATGGCTATTCTCTTTTTCTGCCTTGTATTCGACCAAATGTAGAGCACAGCCTCCTGTTCTAGATTTCTGCAAAGTATCTCCATGACAAGGCAGTTAGAAGAATTGTACTCAAAGCTTAGAGGCTAGTAGAGTGGTGGCTTATACCACAGCACTGCAACTTCATAAGGAATATCAGACACCTTTGTTTTGAAAGTCCATTGGACATTCCCATTGTCAGGAATGTGTACCTGGCCACTTCCTTGCCTCACCTGGCCAAATTGCTGAGCCTCTTTCAGCCTCAAATTCTTTATCTCTCTTCCTTTTTAAACTCCTGTTCTCTTCCTGGGCTGCCAAAGGAACTCCATCTTTTTCTTTATTATTCATAGCAGTTAACTATTTCTTTGTTTCACTTCTCCATCTTGCAGAACCATGGCTTCTCAGGGTGTTTTGTCAAATAAGAATGGTATTTTCCCTAGGAAAATGCTGCTGTTAACTTTTAAAATAAGTTTTTCTTCATTAAATGTACTTATGTTAATAATTAATAAATGCAATGTAGTACTCTGCTGAGAAATCTGCTGTTAGCCTGATGGGTTTTCCTTTGTAGGTTAGTTGTTGTTTTTGTCTTGGAGCTTATAGAATTTTCTCCTTCATTTTGACTTTGGCCAGGTTGATGACTATGTGTCTTGAAGATATCCTGTTTGCTATGACTCTTCCCAGTGCTCAATGACCATCTTGTATCTGGATATCTGAATCTCTGGTGATACCAGGGAAATTTTCCTCAATAATTCCCTTGAATAAATTTTCCATGCTTTTTACTTTTTTTCTTCTCCCTCAGAGATACCTATAATTCTTATATTGGCCCACTTTGCATAATCCCATACTTCTCTGAGTGATTGTTAATTCTCTTTTATTCTTTTCTCTGCATCTTTGGTTGATTGGGTTAGTTCGAAAGCTTTGTCTTCAAGCTCTGAAATTCTTTCTTCTGCTTAATCTAGCCTGTTTATGAAGCCTTCTACTGTATTTTGAAATTCCCTAAATGACTCTTTCATTTCTTTAAGTTTTGTTACATCTTTTATGTTGTCTATCTCTTTAGCAAGTTTTTCATTCTTTTCATTCATGTCCTGAAATCTTTTTTTGGCTTCTTTGTGTTAGTTTTCAACTTTCTCTTTAATCCCATTCATTTTATTTGTCATCCATACCCTGAATTCCATCTCTGACATTTTGACAATTTCCTTTAGGTTGGGGTCCATTACTGCAGACCTACTATGATCTTTTGGGGTTGTCAATCAGCTTCATTTTTCATGTTGACATAGTTCTTATTCTGGTTCTTTCTCATCAGAAGTTTCTTCTCTCAGTTCAAGATAGATAAACTTGTAGTGAACCTGTTCTCCTCTGCTGGGAACTCTCCTGCTTAGTACAAAGAAGGAGAGGACCCGGGATGGCGTACTTGTGTCCTACTCTGGAGGATTGATCTGGCATGAGATGAGCAGCTGTACTGTGTTTAACACTGCTGCTCTTAGTTTATTTTTTAGAAAGAATTTTATTTTTAAAAATAGTTTTGAATAGAACTCTTAGATACGTCTAACAAAGTAATAAGCCAATTGATTGAAAAAAATGTATCAATTTTCGTAATTTCCAGTGCCCCCTTTCCCTTTCAAAACTGTCCTCAATTGGGACTATAACAACATATAACAAAAAGAATGCCAAGTCTTGAAAGCAGAGGCCTGATTTGAATCACTTCAAGATGGAGACACAGCCTCTCATGCAATTTCCAGTCCAGAGTCAGTTCACTGACCCATAACCTCTAGAGGAAGGTGTTTTCAGCAATGTCATAAGTAAATACTACAAATATGCTTCTTAACCTTATGGTATGGAGGGCAAAGGGGAATCTCCTAAAGCTCTTGTTCTATAACAAATAGTAAACATTTAACTCACCTGTCTGACTGTGAACACATAGCTCTTTGAGAGTGACATTGGAGTACATGAGCTTAATCAGGTGGTAGCTCTGATTGCAATGACTATTCCCCAGGTATGCGGCTGTTGATCTGGTTATCAGTACCTTTACCATTACTCTATTGATTTATTCTAGACTATACAAATTAATTTTTGCATCTCACTTGATGTATAGTCACTAACTCAGATTTTAAAACAATCCACCAAACAAAAATTAGAATCATTCCTAGCTGCTCTAGTTAGCATATTGAATCCAAAAATTTTAAGTGCATCCATATCATTAAAGTCAGCTGAGATAAATAAAATTCCTTCTGCCTCAGTCTATTCTAAGACCATCAGAATTCATTTCCTCATGTTTTTACCAGATTAGTTTTGTTGTTGTTTGCCATTACATATGGTAATTTAAAAGAATGGCTACAAATTCTTTGCACCATCTCCATCAGGAGGTAAAGGCTATTTCCCCACTTCTTGAAAATGAGCAGGCTTCTGATTACTTAACAGAGAGGATATGGAGAAAGTGTTATTATGCAAGTTCTGAATCTAGGCTTCAAGAAGTGTTGCAACTTCTGCTCTCACACTGGGAATTATTCAACTACCATCTGAACAAATTCAAGCTAGCCTTTCATAAAATGAGAGACTGTCTGAATAGTCCACTGCCATCTTGACCATTCCAGCCAAGGTCCCAGAAATGCGAGTGAACCCAGTTATGAATAGCTGATCCTGGCCCAGACCAGAAGGACCATACAGCTGTTCTAAGCCTAAAATGATAACCATAGATGCATTAGCTAGATAAAATTTTTATTGCTTTAAGCTACTAAGTTCGAGGGTGGTATGTTATATAGCAATAGATAGATTAGCAAAGTTTTGTAATTTTTTTTTTTTTAGCATGTAAGTATTCTCCTGGGTTTGACTTTCTAATTGGTCTAATGGGGCTTGCCAAGATATTTCTCTAGTTAAAAGTCTGAAGGCAATAAGAGGTAGCATAGGTGGAACATAAGGACAATAGGTCTTCCTTCAAGTAGGGAAAGAACAGCTTCAGACAGGGAAGCAGAGGGTGATTCTGCAATTGAAGAGTGTTCAGTATAGTTTGGGGAACACAGAATCATCTTATTCCTCTCAAAATGTCACCATTTCAATTTTCATAGTTCCACTCTTTCTCAGTAAATGTACTAAGAAACGCCTGGTTCTCCGATCATGTCTTGATCCAAAAATGAACAACAGTAAGACTTAAATTTTCTTCTTTAAGCCCTGAAGTGCAGTTAGAAGCATCCAACTCTCAGTACAGGTCTTATATTTCTTGTGCCTTTCATACCGTGCTATGGAAGTAGCCCCTGTCTGACCAAATCATTTTCTTCAATATATACTTTTTCCATATGGCTACAGGTGATAGTTTCAGGAGCTATTTTGCTGCTGCATGTTGTGAATTGTAAGTATTCCATTTTTTAATGCAATTGGATCTTCACTGCCTTCTAGCCCAATCAGATCAAACAACCAGTCCCAGTCAATCAAGGTGCCCTGGTTAGAGAAGCTGATAAGAGAAATCCATTCAAGCCAGTTTAAGCAGAAAGAGATTTAGTGTAGGGAATTAGATGCTTATAAAAGTTTGAAGGCTGAAGAAGCAGACTCTAGGCTGAGCTTTCAGGAATGACTCCCAAAATGGTCCTGCAAAACTGACCCACCAAGGGAGCTTGTGTCACTGCCACAACCAGGAAGCTGGATCAACAGAAGGCTGCCATCGTGACTGCTGGTCCCCTCCAATCCCTGCCATGTTGTGAGCCAGGACGACGGATGCCCTGCTCCTTGCCTCTCAATACCTGTGAAGCTAGGTACGGTCCTAAGTGACCAGCTTCTTCTATAGCAAACACATAAATGCCTCCATGGCACTGTTTTACAAAAGAATTTATATTAATAAAAGCATTGCTTTCACTTCGCTGGACACCCTTGAATCTTCCAAATCGTATGTAGGTATGTTCTGTTTGGCCTAAGCTATGTGACTAGCGGAATTATAAAAGAATTAGGGAGATCTAGTCTTTCGCTGTTTATTTTGTTTCCTGACTGCACGAAGCACATCTGTGGCCCAGCAGCATCAGCATCATCTGTAAGGGAATAGAGATCAGCAAGGCTCTCTGCAGAATATGACACAAGCGATAAATGCATAGGGTCAGCTTAGCACAGTGCCAGTAAGGTAGGTAACATTCAGTTCATGCTAACTTTTAGCATCGTTGTCATTACTGCCTGGCATTGCTCATCGATGGGAAAAAGCAGACTCCAGACTGGGAGAGGCTGGTAGAAACACACCTTTCCATTTGTTTTGTTTTGCTACCAGTGTTATGCTTATAAAAGCCTCGCCAAAATACCAATGCCAGAAGGGGGTTGTATTTTGCTGAGTGACTTTTCATACTGTCCTCCTCTCATCATTAACTCTCTTCATCAATTATTTCCCTCATTGAAAAAAATTCCTCTTTCTGTCTCTCCTTTTCCCATCTTTGTGTTTCTCTCTGTCTTTCAGCTACCTGGTCCCCCTCCCCTTTTTCTTCTCTTTCCCCTCTTGTCTCTCTTCCCTGCCTTAAAAGTAGGATTTTTACATTGTTAGAAACATTTTTGCTCTTTTGCTAGAGTAAAGCCCTTTTGACTTCACTGTAATGCATTAATATTTGTAAAGCACTTAAAATAGTTCCAAGCACATAGTAAGCACTCTTGGAATATTTTCTTTATTTATTAGTTTTTTAAAAAATAGACATACTTTAGGTGTATTCTGGGGCCCATTTTGCCTTAGTAGTGATTTTCTTTTAGAATTTCAAGAATTAAACCCTTTTGGATGGGATCCAAACTAGACCTATTGTATACTAAATCTTGCTCTTACGTGAAAAATATCAGAGAATGATTTCAGTGTTACCAAAAAAAAATAAAAAAATTAAACCTCATTAATGCTGGAGCTAATATATTACAGGGAGAATAAATTGATGCTGAACATTGGGTCTAATATTATATAATTAAACCTAAGCATTATAAATAAAAATAACCCAGTTGTCTTATAGGCTCTATTTTGTATTTTTTTAAACACCTAGTTTCACACTTACCTATATTTCTGCTTACCAAGATTAGATACTGGTTTTCCAGAAAAACCCAGGAGTAATTGTAAGGAAACCGTACACCTACTCATCAGTTACACATTTATATTTTGGACAATTTTAATCGTAACATAAAATGGGTTTTTTTAAAGGACCTGGAAGATAACAAGAGAGTAGAGGCACATGGGCAGAGAACAAGCACTTGCAAGCCTGGGAGGATGCACCAGAGACTGCATTCAAGGCCACACCCTGAAAAGCCCATAGATGGAATGCCTTGCCCGTGAAGCTGTCATTTCAGATTTGCAATGTACAGGGGCAGGAGCGATGGGTGGGAAACCCTAGGTCTGACTCACCTGTGATCCTTGCAGCTAGTAGCTGCTTTCTTTTCCTGAGCTTCAAGCACAGTTGGGTTTAACAAGGCTGTGTTATGGTCTTTTTGTCTGCACATGCTAGCTTATGTTTTCCTTGGCTGTGACTGGCCCATGCGGACACTGTGTACAGAACTGTCAGGCTCTAAGATAGCAATTTTATCTCTTCGGTCCTTTCAAAAGAGCAATTTACAACCTCTGCCTCTCAGCTTTTGAATGTGAGGAGCTGATCATTTTAAACAAACCTCACAATAGCCCTCAAACTTGGCACCTTCTTTGTTAGATTTAACCACTTCAGGAGTAAACAGGATGGCAGAATGGGGGACTCATATCAATAAGAATGACCATTAGCAGAGCCTGATTCAAAAACCAACAATTCCTGATGTTTGCAAACCATCCCTTACATGGAAGTGCATATCATATTGTAAAGTAAGTCCTTCTGGTATGGTGATGGATACCTGTACTTAATTTGTGGCCAGGCAAGGATTTAGCCATTTTCTCAGGCCTAGCAGGGCTCCATCCAGGGCAGTCAGCATGACTGGCAGATGACCGCCTTATGCAGAGGATGACCACGTAGCCCCATTTTCCAGGACATTCCAGGTTTGTGCATATCATCCCTTCATCCACCCAGTTAATAGCCTCATGCACTCTCAAATATGTCCAGATTTGGATGATGAATTTTATGATCAACTTCCTTAGAAACAAACAAGAGTCAGATAAAAGTCATACCAGGATATGTAGCCTCTGGTACTATACCCAGTATAGTTCCAGCAGTTCTGGTAAATTGTTGTGATTTCTGCTAATTGAATTGGGGACTTAATTGAATCTTCAGTGACAGTGGCAGAGGGAGGGGGGCCCTTCTCACTAGTCTTTACCGTCCTGAGCACTGTACCCTCCCTGCAGCTGCCCCCTAAAACTACACAAGACCATGGGCACCATTTTGCTCCTTTCCAACCTCCCCACGCCCCCCTCTTCATCTTCTAGATGTTCCTCCTTCTCCTCTTCCTCCTCTTCCTCGAAATTATTGTTCCAAATTACTTTAAAACTATATTCTCTCTTTTAGGAATCTTTGCCCAACAATCAGAATACACGTTACAGCTGCACTGTAAGAAGTTATTTGTCTTAATTACATACTTTACTAGTTACTTGTCCTCTATTTCTTGCCATGTGTTCTGCCTTTTCTTGGATTACATTTTAATTTGAGTAATATTTTCAGAAGGGGATGTGGGTGACAAATTTTCTAAATTGCTTGCATATTGGAAATGATTTTCATTTTGCCCTCATACTTGAACAGTAATTCAGCTGAGAAGAGTTTACAAATCCCTTTCCCTCAGAATATTTTGGCTGTTTCTTCAGGATTTTCTAGCTTCTTGTCTTGCTGAGCAGCAGTCTGTTGCCAGATTTATTTTAAGCCCTTTGTAACTTTCCTTTTCCTTCTACCCCTATTCCTCTTTGAAAGGTTATATCATTTTCTTTTTATCCTTAGAATTCATAAAAATCACCAAAATGTGTTGTTTCTTAGTAATTGTGTGAAGTGCATAGTGGGCCCTTTTGATCTGAACACATATATCTTTTTCTTTAGCAAATAGAAATTTCTTCCATTATTTCTTTGAATTTATTTTTCCCTCTCCATTTTCTATTCTCTCATTTTATTAGGCAAATATTTGGTCTCTGGATATAGCATCATGTTTATTAACTTTTCTCTCGTGGTTTTCATTTTTCTTTTTTTGGACTGTGTTCTTGGAATAGTCCTCAGCTTAAGCTTCCGTGTTGCTAAGTATGTCTTTAGTCCTTTTCTTTCCTCAATTTAGTCCTTTTACTGAGTTTTCATTTTAGCAAGCAGAGTTTTAACTTCTGAGAATTATTTAGTGTTCTCATGTTTATATTTCACACTATTTCCTTCTCATTTAATGGATGTGATTTTCTTGAATTCTCAGAAAACATTCCTGTGATTTTTAGGACTTATTTAGTTTCTTGCATTAACTATGTTTCCCTTGAGGTTAATTGCTCTATTTACGCCATTTATTGGCTTGCTTTCTTTTTTTCTCAAATGTCGGGGCCTGGTACTCTAGTCAGTGGGTGGGCCCGTGTGACTGGTGGGCTTCCTCTGAAGGCCAGAGAAACTTATCTTCCAAATTGGAGGCTCCCTGTCCACACTGAAGCCAGAAGTGACCTGAGGCATGACTCTACTTCTTTCTCCAGCCCCAAGGCTCAGGCTGGGCATCCCTACATCTAAACTCTATTATTTGGAGAGGTATTCTCAAGACCTTAGACTGGGGGCAAATGCTATAGGCAACTGCTTAGAAAGCAGATTGCTCCACTGTTAGGTTTTGCCAAAGTCCAAGTTCATCTGTTTTATATCTGAGAGGAATTTCTTAATATTCTGGTATGCTAATGGCGTGGCTTTCTGGTTTTCCAGTGCTTCTAAGCTTTGCTCTTTATTTTTCTTATTCTTCTTCTATGACATTTAAGACAGAGCAAAAGGTGGTTCATCCATTTTGAACTTTAAGACACTCCAATTCACCAATTATGCTAATCCCAAGGAGGGTTTGCCCAATCTGAACCTTTACGGACTATGTGGTGAATATCACACTTCTTCTTATGTGCTTCCATGTATTGCTTTCTGATTGTGTCTTTAATTCTTCTAATTTCTCATTCATTTGGTTAGGACTTGCAGTTCCTCCTCTAGCCCACACTGCCATTCCCTACTGTACTTCCTATGAAATTAGAGTCTGAGCTCCTGGCTAGATTCCAACATATTAAGCAGGAAATTCATGGGCTCCAGGGTAAAATAAATCTGTTAGGACCCTGCCCTCACTGCTGATTAGTTGTATAATTTTGACTGTTTTAAAGATTAGTTCTCTTTTACATGAGATGAAAGTAAGTACCTATCAATGTTATAAGGAGTATATGAAAGTGAAAAATAGTTGGTACATAGGTGGTGCTGTTAGTTTTCTTTCCTTTTCCATGAGGGCAGGATCTGTGTCTTCTACTTCCCTTCTGTCCCCCATGTACTTAGCATAATTCTGAAAACAACTGGGTACTCAAAAATTACTTCTTTTACAAAAACCTTGTTTATTTTTTATTTATTTCAGAATGTTATGGGGATACAAACACTGGTCACATAAATTGCCTTTGTACTGCCCAAATCAAAGCTACAGCATACCCATTCCCCAGGCAGCACACACCACACTCATTAGGTGTGAATTTACCCATTCCCTCCTCCCCCCTCTTACCTGCCTGATCCCCGATGAATGTTACTTCCATATGTGCGCATAAGTGTTGATTGATCAGTACCAATTTAATGGTGAGTACATGTGGTGTTTGTTTTTCCATTCTTGTGATACTTCACTTACAAGAATGGGCTCTAGCCCCATTCAGGATAGTACAAGAGGTATTAGGTTTCCATTTTTTTATGGCTAAATAGTACTCTGTGGTATACATACACCACATTTTATTAATCCACTCATGTATTGATGGGCACTTGGGTTGTTTTCACATCTCTGCAATTATGAATTGTGCTGCTATGAACTTTCGAATGCAGATTTTTTTTTTTATAGAATGGCTTTTTTTTCCTTTGGGTAAATACCTGGTAATGGGATTGGTGGATCAAAATAATTCTATGCTTCATATGGAACCAGAGAAGGCCCCGTATCGCCAAAGCAATCTTAAGCAAAAAGAACAAATTGGGAGTCATCAATATATCAGACTTGAAGCTATACCACAAGCCTATAGTAACCAAAACAGCATGGTACTGGCACAAGAACAGAGACATAGACAAATGGAACAGAACAGAGAATCTAGATATAAAGCCATCCTCATATTGCCAACTGATCTTTGACAAAGCAGACAACAATATACACTGGGAGAAAGAAGCCCTATTCAATAAATGGTGCCGTGAAAATTGGATAGCCACATGTAGAAGATTGAAACAACATCTGCATCTCTCACCTCTCACAAAAATCAACTCACAGTGGATAACAGACTTAAACCTAAGGCATGAAACCATAAGAATTCTAGAAGAAAATGTTGGAAAAACTCTTATAGATATTGGCCTAGGCAAAGAATTTATGAGGAAGACTCCAAAAGCAATCATGGCAACAATAAAAATAAATAAATAGGACCTGATCAAATTAGAAAGCATCTGCACAGCCAGGAAAACAATCATTGGAGCTAATAGGCAACCTACAGAATGGGAGACAATATTTGCATGTTATACATCTGACAAAAAGCAGAAAACCAGAATCTGGAAAGAACTCAAGGCAGATCAGCAAGAAAAGAATCAAACAACTCCATTAAAAAGTGGGCAAAGGACATGAACAGAAAATTTCAAAAGAAGATAGACTAATGACCAACAAACATATGAAAAAATTTTCAACATCTCTAATCATCAGGGAAATGCAAATCAAAACCACAATGAGAGGCCGGGCACGGTGGCTCATGCCTGTAATCCTAGCACTCTGGGAGGCCTAGGCGGGTGGATCCTTTGAGCTCAGGAGTTCGAGACCAGCCTGAGCAAGAGCGAGACTCCGTCTCTACTAAAAATAGAAAGAAATTAGAGAGACAACTAAAAATATATAGAAAAAGTTAGCCGGGCATGGTGGCGTGTGCCTGTAGTCCCAGCTGCTCGGGAGGCTGAGGCAGGAGGATCTCTTGAGCCCAGGAGTTTGAGGTTGCTGTGAGCTAAGCTGACACCACAACACTCTACTCAGGGTAGTAGATTTACAATCTGTCTAAAAAAAAAAAAAAAAAAAAAAAACCACAATGAGATATCACTTATCTACAGTGAGAATGAGATATCACTTATCTACAGTGAGAATGGCTTTTATCAAAAAGTCCCAAAACAACAAATGTTGGTGTGGATGGAGGGAGATAGGAACACTCATACACTGTTGGAGGAACTGCAAACTAGTACAATCTCTGTGGAAAGTAGTATGGAGATACCTCAAAGAACTAAAAGTAAACCTTGTTTTTTTTAATGTTATTTATTTTTAAAATTTTTATTGTAAATTGACAAATTATAATTGCATATATTTATGAGGTCCAAAGTTTATTCCTTCTGTCTAACTGAAATATTTATTTATTTTTAATTTAAAAATTATAATTCTATATATTTATGGGGTAAATGAAATGTTATGATGTATGTATATATAATGTGGAATGATTGAATCAAGCTAATTAACATATCAATCACCTCACATACTTATTTCTTGGTGATGAAAACATTTGCAATATACTCTCTTAGCAATTTTGAAATATATATACATTATTATTAACTATAGTCACCATGCTGTTCAATAGCTCTCAAAAGCTTATTCCTCCTGTCTAAATGAAATGTTCTACCCTTGATCAACATCTCCCCTCTTCCTATCCACCACACAGGCCTTGGTAACCACCATTCTACTCCTTACTTCTGTGAATTCAACTGTTTTAGGTTCCACATATAAGTGAGATCATGTGGCATTTTTCTTTCTATGCTTGTCTTATTTCATTTAGAATAATGTCCTCCAGGTTCAGCCATGTTTTTGCAAATGAAATAATTTCCTTCTTTTCTAAGACTGAATAGTTTCCATTTTGTATGTATACCATAGTTTCTTTATCCATTCATTCATTGATGGACACTTAGGTTGATTCTATATGTTGGCTATTGTGAATAATGCTGCAGTGAGCATGGAAGTGCAGACGTCTCTTTGACATATTGATTTCAAATCCTTTGAATATACAGTATACCCAAAAATGGAATTGCTGGATCATATGGTAGTTCTCTTTTTATTCTTTTAGGGAACCTTCATACAGTTTTACATAGTGGCTGTATTATAATAATTTACATTCCATCAATAGTGCGCATGGTTCCCTCTCTCCACATTCTCTTCAACACTGTTGGCTTTCATTTTTTTTTTTTTTTGATAAAAGCCATCCTAACAGATGTGAAGTGATATCTCATTGATGTCTTTATCTCACATTATATACAAAAATCTACTCAAAGTGGATTAGAGTTAACCAAAAGATCCAAAACTGTACAACTACTAGAATAAAACATAGGGAAAAAGCTTCTTCAAATTTGCCTAGGCAATGATATTTTAGATTTGACCCCCAAAGCACAAGCAACAAAAGAAAAGATAGACAAATGGGATTGCATCAACCAAAAAGCTCCTGCAAAGGAAACAATTAATTGAATGAAGAGGCAACCTATGGATTGGGAGAAAATATTTGCAAATTATACAGCTGATAAGGGTTAATGTCAAAAATACATAAGGAACTCAAAGAAGGCAATAGCAAGAAAACAAATAATCTGATTTAAAAATGGGCAAAGGATGTAAATGGACATTTCACAACAGAAGAAACACAAATGGCCAACAGGTACATAAAAAAGCTGAACATTATTAATCATTAGGGAAATGCAAATTAAAATCACAAAAAATACTTCTGATTGCTTACCTCCAGTTTGACAGATTATAAATGGGAGCAAATGCTAAAGATCAGCATTTTTTTCAGCATGCTTGCTATGTGTCAGACACCATTCTGAGTACTTTTCATATAGTGACACAGTAATCCTCACAAAATATTATTACTTAGACTTTATAGATAAGGAGGCTGAGGTACAGATAATTCAGGAAAGTTTTCCAAAGTTACAAAGGCAGGAAGTGGTAGAATCAGTGTTCTTTTTTTTTTTATTTACCTTAACTTCTTTTTATTTATTTATATTTCGAAATGTTACGGGGATATGAAAAAATGCTCAACATCTCTAATCATCAGGGAAATGCAAATCAAAGCCACAGTGAGATATCACTTATCTCCAGTGAAACTGGCCTTTATCAAAAAGTCCCAAAACGATAAATGTTGGCGTGGATGTGGAGAGACAGGAACACTCATATACTACTGGTGGGACTGCAAACTGCAACCTCTGTGGAAAGCAATATGGAGATACCTTAAAGAGATACAAGTAGTATCTTGTACAAGAGTACCATTTGATCCACCAATCCCATTACTGGGTATCTACCCAAAAGAACAAAAGTCGCTCTATGAAAAAGACACCTGCACCCGAATGTTTATAGCAGCACAATTCACAATTGCAAAGATGTGGAAATAACCCAAGTGTCCATCAATACATGAGTGGATTAATAAAATGTGGTATATGTATAGCATGGAGTACTATTCAGCTTTAAGAAACAATGGTGATATAGCACCTCTTGTATTATACTGGATAGAGCTGGAACCCATTCTACTAAGTGAAGTATCCCAAGAATGGAAAAACAAGCACCACATGTACTCACCATCAAATTGGTGTTAACTGATCAACACATAAGTGTACATATAAGAATAACATTTATTGGATGTCAGACAGGGGAGAAGGGGGAGGGGGGAGGAGGAAACACGTATATGCATACACAAAAAGTGTGATGTGCACCATCCGGGGGATGGACACGCTTGAAGCTCGGACTTGGGGGGAGAGGGGCAGGGGCAACATATGTAACCTAAACATCTGTACACTCATAATATGCTGAAATTAAAAAAAAAAAAAGAAAAAAATGTTATGGGGGTACAAATGTTTTGGCTTACATGTATTGATTTTGTTATGCTAGAGTCAGGGTTATAAGTGAGCCCACCACCCAGATAGTGTTCATTGTACCCATTAAGTATGATTTTGCCCATCCCCTCCTCCCCCTTCCTCTGCTTGTTATCCACTGAGTTTTACTCCCCTCTGTGCACATGTGTGCTCATTGGTTAGTTCTAGTTTAAGAGCTAGTACATGTGGTGTTTGTTTTCCATTATTTAGATACTTCACTTAGGATAATGGTCTCCAGTTCCCTCCAAACTGTTGTAAAGGGCCTTAATTCATCCTCTTCATGGTTGAGTACTATTCCACAGTATACCTATACCACATTTTGTTAATTCACTCCTGCATTGATGGGCACTTGTGTTCATTCCCCATATTTGCAGTTGTGAATTGTGCTGCAATAAACATTCTAGTGTGAGTGTCTTGTTGATGAAACTACTTCTTTTTCTTTGGATAAATATCCAGTAGTGAGATTGTTGGATCAAATGGTAGGTCTACTTTTAGTTCATTGTGGAATCTCCATACTATTTTCCATAGAGGTTGTACTAGTTTGCAGTCCAACCAACAGTGTATAAGTGTTCCTTTCTCTCTGCATCCATTACAGCATCTATTGGTTTTGGACTTTTTAATAAAAGCCATTCTAACAGAGATAAGGTGATATATCATTGTGGCTTTAATTTGCATTTCCATGATAATTAGTAACATTGAGCATTTTTTCATATGTTTATCGGCCATAGTCTATCTTCTTTTGAAAAGCTTCTGTTCATGTCTTTTCTCTAATATTCAGTGGAGTTGTTTGTTATTTCCTTGCTTATTTGTTTGAGTTGTTTGTAGATTCTGGTTATTAGCCCTTTATAGGATTTATACCTTGAAAATATTTTCTTCTATTCTGTAGCTTGTCTGTGTGCTCTGTTGATTATTTTCTTAGCTGTGCAGAGGCTTTTTAAATTTAATCCAACCCCATTTATTTTTGTTGTTGCTATGATTAGCATTAGGGTCTTCTTCATAAATTCTTTTCCTAGGCCGATATCTAAAAGAGTTTTTCCAACATTTTCTTCTAGAATTTTTATGGTTTTATGCCTTACATTTAAGTCTTTTATCCATCTTGAATTAATTTTTGTGAATGGTGAGAGATATGGATCCTGTTTCAATTTTTACCATGTAGTTATCCAATTTTCTCAGCACCATTTATTGAATAAGGATTCTTTTCCCTAGTGTATGTTTTTGTCTGCTTTGTCA
Organism: Avahi laniger; assembly: GCA_963575035.1. Classification (NCBI taxonomy): domain Eukaryota; kingdom Metazoa; phylum Chordata; class Mammalia; order Primates; family Indriidae; genus Avahi; species Avahi laniger. Next base: position 1,424 of record CAUYSK010083609.1, on the reverse strand, counting down.
AAGATTAGATGGCTATATGAGGCTGGTTTTATATCTGGGTTCTCAGTTCTGTTCCATAGTTCTATGTCCCTGTTCTTGTGCTGGTACCATGCTGTTTTAGTTGCTAGAGCCTTGTAGTATAGTTTGAAGTCTGGTAAATTGATTCCTCCCAATTTGTTCTTTTTGCTTAAGATTGCTTTTGCTATACGGGGTCTTCTCTGGTTCCATACGAAGTGCAAAATTATTTTTCCTGTATCTGTGAAAAATGCTGCTGGTATTTTAATAGGGATTGCATTGAATCTGTAGATCACTTTGAGTAAAATAGACATTTTAACAATGTTGATTCTGCCGACCCATGAGCATGGTATGGTTTTCCACCTGTTTATGCCGTCTGCTATTTCCTTCCTCAGTGTTTCATAGTTCTCCCTGTACAGGTCTTTTACCTCCTTAGTTGAATATATTCCTAAGTACTTTTTTTGTTGCTATTGTGAAGGGTATTGAGTCTTTGATTTCGTTCTCTGTCTATTGTTGGCATATAGGAATGCTATTGATTTCTGTACATTGATTTTGTAACCTGAGACTTTGCTGAATTTGTTTATCAATTCCAATAGTCTCATGGCAGAATCTTTGGAGTTTTCTAGGTATAAGATCATATCGTCAGCAAAGAGAGATAGTTTGACCTCTTCTGCCCCCATTTGGTTGCCTTTGATTTGCTTCTCTTGTCTGATTGCTCTGGCTAGGACTTCCAGCATTGTGTTGAATAGAAACGGTGATAGAGGGCACCCGTGTCTGGTTCCAGTTCTAAGTGGGAATGCTTTCAATTTGTCCCCATTCAGTATGATGTTGGCTGTGGGTTTGTCATATATGGCTTGTATCATTTTAAGATAAGCCCCGTTATGCCTATTTTGTTAAGTGTTCTTATCCTAAAAAGGGTGTTCAATTTTGTTGAATCCTTTTTCTGCATCCATTGATAGGATCATATGGTCTTTGTTTTTGCTTCTATTTATGTGATGAATTACATTTATAGATTTGTGTATGTTGAACCATCCCTGCATCTCTGGGATAAAGCCCATTTGGTTGTGATGGATTATTTTTTATAAGCACCTGAATTCAGTTTGCTAGGATTTTGTTTAGAATTTTTGCATCTATATGCATAAGGGATATTGATCTGTAGTTTTCTTTTCTTGTTGCATACTTTACTGGTTTTGGTATCAGGGTTTGTTGGCTTCATAAAATGTGTTGGGGAGGATTCCTTCCTTCTCGATGTTGTGGAATAATTTCTGCAGGATAGGCACCAGTTTTTCTTTGTAGGTCTGGTAAAATTCGAATGTGAAACCATCTGATCTGGGACTTTTCTTTTTAGGAATGTTTTTTATTGCTATTTCAATTTTGGTACTTGATATTGGTCTGTTCACGAATTCTATTTCTTCCTGATTGAGCCTAGG
>CAUYSK010083607.1:0-18934 GCA_963575035.1 Avahi laniger | reverse complement strand
AGCCTCAACTATATATTTTCACACCTATATTTTCTATAGAATATATAGTATGTATTTTCTATAGAATTTTAAAAAATATATGCTATATATTTTTTCATACCTAAATTTTCCCTATGTTCTCTTTTATGACTTCTTAACTCTGTTTGATATTACTGATATCCTTTCTTATCTCTGTGAGAATAATTATTGTGCTCATTTAAAATTCTTTAGGAAGCTTTTCAGCCTGAAGGAAAAATTATACCAATTATAAACTTGGATCTACAGAAAGGAATGAAAAACATAAGAACCAATAAATATGTAGATAAAGAAAACTTATATTTAATCATTTCTTAATATTTTTTAAAGATAATTTGTTTTTTAAAATAAAAATAATAATGTGTTGTGGGATGTATAACATTTGTGAAATTAAAATGTGTGATACAATAGCACAAAGGAGGAGGTAATTGAAGGTACTTATGTTACACATAAATACCACAATATTAATTCAAGGTCGAGTGTAATAAGTTAAAAATATATACTGTGATTCATAGGCAATAATCAAAAATACAAAACAAAGAGGTATAACTAAAAGTCAATACAAGAGATAGAAAGAGTACTAAACAATCACTCTATCCAAAAGACTTCAGGAAAGCAGAAACAAATGTATAAAGGCTAAACGGGGCAAACAGAAAATGAATACCAAAATGGTAGACAAAAGTACAATTATTAAATATTCAGAGATAAAGGAAGACTAAAAACCACAGGGCAGTAATAGGATCATTGAAGGGTGGGATGTCAGACAAATTAAAAACAAATACCACTTTTTAAATTGAAAACTATACTGTTATTGAAATGGAAAACTCATTGGGTGGATTAAACAGCAGCTAAAGAAACATGGTGAATTGGAAGTCAGATAAAAAGAAATTATTCACAATGTAACATAAGGAGCTACAGAGGTGAAAAGTTAAGGGATGTGAAAGGAAGAAACATTAGCGGGCAAAAGTCAATGGGATTTTATTTTCAATGTGCTCAAAAAAAAAGTCTAAATTTAGAATTCTATACCCAACTAAACTCTCATTCAAGAGTAAGATGGAATAAGACTTTTCCAGTCAAAGACTGAGAAAATTTATCTCTACAGATCCTTACTGAAGGAAAATGCAAAAGTTGTTCTTCAGTAAAAAAGGATTAGATTTATAAGGAAACAATGAGAAGCAAAAGCAATAACAAGCAAAAAATTTAAAAATTTAACAAGTGGCCAGGTAAATATTGATTAATTGATTGATTGATTGATTGATTGATGTGGCAGCAAATATGGGGGATCTAAAATGATAAGAAATTAAAATCCTAGAAAGTATAAGACGGAAGATGTCAGAAATGTAAAAAAAAACTTTAAAAATTCTAAGATATGTGGACTATTCAGTAGAAAGAAGCAATAATTATTACCTTTAGACTTGGTAAGTTAAATACACACAGTACTAATTTAAGAATTAAAAAGAAATATTAATAGTGTATATAACTTTAAAACAAGTAGGTAAGAAAAAGAGGTTTTTAAAAATATTCAGCTTCTAATAGAAAACAAAATGATGTTTAAAAAAAAGCATGATAAATAGACAACAAAAAGAACATAAAAGGAATACACTTAAACTTATTCATAATAAATGTAAATGGATTAAACTGTCCAGTTAAAGATCAATATTTCCAAATTAGATTCTTTAAATTCAGCTACGTGTAAAAATGAATCTACTAGATCTACCTATATAAACATAAATAAAGCTCATAATATAATGTTCAGTGAAAAAATCCAATTGAAAAAAGAATAGAATATCACCCAATAGAATATACAATTTTAATTACATATTTAAAATATGTAAAGCAAAAATATAGAAACAAAGTGTTACATACCAATTTTAAGATAGCGGTGATTTCTAGGGAAGAATGGAGGGAAATTTGATGATGGGGGTGGATTCAGATGTGAATTTCATTTGTACATGTAGAGTTGTATTTCCTTAAAGAAAATTCTAAAGCAAACATGAAGCAAGATTTTAAAAATTGGTTAAATCTAGTTGGGCACTATTATATTCGGGGTATGTTTAAAATATCTCATAATAAAATAATTGAGTAACTGAATAAAACAAAATCACATATATATAAATCCCAATTTTATGTTTTTTTTCAAAACGTTTTCATGTTGGGAAAATATACAAATATGTAAAATATAATTCTTATACTTTATTTTCCCAATTTTCTACGAACACTGTGTTTTTATGAATAAAAAATATTCATTTTAAAATAACAGAACATTTTCTAGACAGAGAAAGAATAAAAACATTTTCTCAGAGAAAGACTCCTTCCACGTAAAAACAAGCCCAAGAAGGCTATTCCGTTCAGTTACTCCACCTCGGCAAGGGCCTTTACTCTGATGGCGTTTTAACCTACTACCTTTTCCGACCAGCAGGTGGCGGTAATTCAATAGTCATTTTAAACCAAGAATTAAAATCCAGACATCGTTCCTGATGTGAAATAGTGTTTAGGTCACATCTGATTTTTGTAGCAAAGTTCTGTCTGGCTTGTGTGTGTTCTCCCCACACCCATTCGTTTCTCCCCATTCACTAAGAATCTGTTCCAGTGCTTTGGCTCTTCCCACTGCGTTTGCAGAAGCAGTCCCCTGGCGAAGCAAGAAACTCACGAAGCCAGAGGTAAGGAAGCATGGAGCTCTGGCCGCCTCATTCCTTTCCAATAATGTTTTGAATTCAACATTTACCAGCTTTCTGAAAAAAATTTGAAGCAAAATTCAAAAATTTGCCCTGTGTTTCCAGCATTCTTTGAAAAAACTCTGACCGTCTAGATGCCACCTCTGTACAGTCTGAAGTGCTCAGATGGAGAATCCTGTGAATAGTTAAGTTTGTCTAGTGCGTGTTGAACGTGGAGACGTCTCTTAGCCCACACACGTGTCCTGTAATCATTGCTAACTCAGATTCGACATTAGCAAACTAACCACATAAACCCCATGTTCACATCGACCAGATACTGGCCACAGAAGCCGGTGATTCTCTTCTCTGCCCTCCCCAAGTGCTTTCTGGCTATGTGAGTGACTTGTTTACCAGAAGGTTTTCTGTCCACCCTCCTAATGTTCACCCAGAGGCTTCTTCCACTTCCTGTCTCCCTAGACTCTTGCAAAGTCCACAGAGACCTTTCAGCTACTACTCCTTTGCACATTAAAAAACCCAGAGACTCAAGGCAGAACCCTCCTGGCTTCCTCCAAAGAAGGAATGTTCTCATCATTCTTCCTCTACCGCTTTGCTTTGCTTTTATCTCCCATTAGTCACTTCCAAGCTCCATGGGCCCCTCCCTGGGGTCATTTGTCATACATGGAATGAGGGAATAACAGGCGTAATCTTGTTTGCAACCCTTCAAGCTGTTTGGGCATGGTTGCACATGGGAAAGGCAGATCATGGAAGCAGTTCACGGCTGAAGACCCACCTGACTGGGCGAGTGGGCTCCTTAACACGGAGGCCCTATGCTGATGTCACTGCACACCCTGCTAATGTCCCTCTCTTCATATAACCTCCTTCCCTGGGATTCTATATTCATCCTTGTAACTGCCCTATGATACAGGTACTACAGGATGCCTTCCCTGAATCTCACTAGTAGAATATTTCTTAGAAAGCTTTGCAAAGAGTTTTACCCAAAATTCATTATGTGGTGCTCCTGCGTCTGCTGAAAGGCTGCGTGAGGCTGCTCTGCTGTCCTAAGACCCAGACATGCTCGTTCACTGATTTAATTCGAACACTATTTAAATATGGTGTGTCTTACTGCAATCATCTTCCCTGCGTTACTAGGCGAAAATGCCTTCTAAGAAACTGAGAAAGCCTGTGAAGAAATCCTGTGAGACCAAGAGAACTAGAAAAATGCATACATTCAAAGACAACATGGAAGTGAGAGAGACAGACACATAAAGACATACCTGTGGTCATAACCAAGTCCACATCTGGTGCACATATGACCTGACTATTTTTCTATGCATAAGAAAACAAAGAAAATTATAAAAGTGTGATCGGTTGTGGAAAGCTTCACAGTGTTGCTCAGGAAAGCATAATTAAAAAAAAAAAAACTAGCAAAAGCACCTGGTAAGGGGCTCAGCGGCCACTATGGGATGTTGCTGGCACCCTGCGCATACAATGTAAGGTGCAGATCATCTTCTATGTTCTGAAAAAAGTGAGGAAGAAGGGGAGAGAGAATTCAATGGGGAAGTTGAGTTTCAAACCAAGGCCTAGATGGTTGGAGAAAGATAAGAAAGAATGAAATATGAGAGATTGAATACTTTCAAGATCACAGGTCTAGAGCAGCTGCTGCTCATAGTGACACTGCAGCCGGCCACCGTCCCCAAGGTGGTCAACCACAAAGCAAGTATTTATGTTGATAAAACTACCTGCTTTTTAAAAATATACAGATGGCATCTTATATGTACATTTCAGAAAACAAGAAAATGTACCTGTACAGAAATTCTTTCAAGAGAGGCTAATGCTATTTTTGGAGGAAATTATGAAGAAGGTATTAAGCTAAAACTCTCTTCGATGTATTATTTCAACAAATGTAGTGCCCTTTAGAGCCGTATTGGGGGAAAGCGTTGTCTATCACATGGCATTTGAATCATAACCCTTTACCGATGATTATATAGGAGCTGTCTGTCACTAACCATTAAAGAAGATACGAAGAATGAAAATTTTGCAATCAACACTTTGTTGTTGACAGAGGACATTCCTTCCACTGCTGGTGATAATGAAGACAATGTTCAAGTCACTTTTCCTGGGGATGGACCAACGAGTCATGGTACCTTCGAAGTATATCACAGGCAACAATGGTGACTACAGTTCCATCTCCCTTCTCTCACCTCCGAATCTCACTCACCGTCAATCTGTACGAATTCGATTTGTAAGGAGTCATTTTTTTAATTTCACTATTTTTTGTATTTTTGTGTCTTTAACATATTAGTTCATTCATCATTTATATTAGAGTATATGTTTGATGAAGCGTAGAAGGAAAATAATTCCTATAGTTACTGTACACACAAGAATACCCACCAATGAGTTAATTAAGTGTTCAAAAAATGAGATAAACAATATTTTAAGTACTTTGTGCTATACACAAATCGTTAGTAGATTCTAATGAAAATGTCTGGGTTTTAGGGGTTTGGAGGAAGTCAGTTGGGACCTTAGGACAAGTATTCATTATTTTTCTCACAAGTAAAATATGCCAAGCACAAAAAGACAAACGCCACACGATCTCACTCATACGTGGAATCTAAAAAAGTCAAACTCAGAGAAGCAGAGAGTAGAACAGTGTTTGCCAGGGTCCGAGGCAAAGGGGTGATGGGGTGATGTGACGTTGGTCAGAAGATATAAAATTTCAGTTAGACAGGAAGAAAACATTTAGGAGATCTATTATCTATCCTGGTGACTATACTTAATAGCAATATATTATATTCTTGAACATTGCTAAGAGAATAGATTTTAAGTGTTCTCACCATAAATAAATGATAAGTATGTGAGGTAATATATATGTTAATTAGCTTGATTTGGTCATTCCTCAATATATACATATTTCAAAACATCATGCCATGCACCATAAATACATACAATTCTATGTCAATTTTAAAAATAATTAATTAATCTATTAATTAAATAATAAGTGGATATAGACTCCTGCTCTATGAATATTCATTGGCTTACATAGTTTCGGGAACAAATTTGTTTTGGATAATAAAGGATACTTGTATTATTATCCTCTTCTATAGTCGAGGGAGCTGAAGCCCAGAGCATTTCAATAACTTGCTCAGGATCACCCAGAGTGAGTGGCAAGGCCAGGACTGAACCACGCTCGGGCACGTCTACAGCCCAGGCCGTTGCCTCTATACCACGCCGGCTCTCAGGAAATACTTGTCAGGATAGAAAAAGAAAAAAAGAAACACCGTATTGGCCCAACCAGACTCCCCAGGCTAGAAAGAATAGGGATGCATTCCGTTTGAAATGTTTCAATAATTGAAAAATTCATGTAACAAGCAAATGCATTAGATGGTATTATCTGGCTCTGCAACAGGCTCCTTGGCATGGGGCTAAGAAGAGGTTTTTTATTTCAATTTTGCAAAAGAATTTATTGTAAAGTTCCTTGCATCCCAGGTTTTCCTAGTTTGTCTAAACAGCACATTGATTATTAAAGAACAATATAATTTACCATAATCCAGCTACACAGAATGTGTAAATTAAGTGACACTCATACCTAGAAAAAAAAGTTAATTCATATTGGGGAGTTATTACGAAGTCCAAACTTCAGAATATGCCTTGCAGTCAACACAGATGGGTTCTAACTTTACTTTGCAAATCTAAAGTACTGTTAAAGTGAATTAAAATGAAGACCAGGCTTGAAGAATCCCTGAGTGAACAAAGCCAGTTTGGCTTCATAAGGGATACAAACCTTGCTTGATTTGCAAATATAAGTAAAATTAATTAAACTCAAGCTATTTCTTGTAATGCCCACATGAAAGGAAAACAGAACTGAAGCTCAACCAATTAGAAGCAGCCAACAAACCTGTAACTACATAACTAGGGACTTTCCAGCAGGATAGACCAAATAAGACAACTTGATAACTGTAACCAATTCAATATTTTCTTTGCATTATTTCCCCTTTCACTCTGTAAAAGCCTGTCCCTTATGATTCTTCAAAGCAGGCTCTGAACCACTTTTTCGGTTTTTTGTTTTTTTGTTTTGAGACAGTCTCACTCTGCTGCCCAGGCTAGAGTGCGTGGCATCAATCTAACTCACTGCAACCTCAAACTCCCAGGCTCCAGTGATCCTCCTGCCTCAGCCTCCCAAGAAGCTGGGACTAGAGGCGCTTACCACTATGCCTGGCTAATTTTTTCTATTTTTGGTAGAGACAGGGTCTAGCTCTTGTTCAGGCTGGTCTCAAACTCCTGAGCTCGAGCTATCCTCCTGCCTCGGCCTCCCAGAGTGCTAGGATTACAGGCATGAGCCACCACGCCCGGCCTGAACCACTTCTGGTTTGGAGCTAATTCATGAAGCATTGTTTGCTCAAATGAACTCTTTCCAGTTTTGCTGTGCATCAGTTTACTTTTAACAGTACTCAGCATTTATAACTAAGAGACCACAAAGTTCATCAAAGAAAACAATAAAACACGTTTTATATGCCTTACTTAGTATATCACTGGTCAAAGATCATGATATTTTCTGTTTTCTACTTGACATGAAATGTCACTGACATCTCTTCTCCAGGCCCAACGTATCCTTTAGGCCCAGCAGGCACCGAGCCCAGAACCCACAGTACTTCTAAGGGCATATGAAAATGTCATCATTACTCTTAAAACCAGAATTAAAAAAAAAAAAAACCACATGGACTATTGGATGGAAGAAAAAGTTTTAATACACAATAGGGATAATTTCATCTTTATGCCAATAGGTCTCAAAATACAATTTTTCATATTTTTAATGGAAAGAAAAGGCAAAAGTGCCCAAAGTCATGCCACGTCCCTGCTCTTCTCCACCCATTATTTTTTCCACCCCCCAGGCATTTTTGATCAGTCTCAGTCTTGCTGTTCTGGGCAAGAAGGAATAAGAAACAAAGGAAGGACCCATGGCTACTCAGCCCTGCCCACCCATGTGCCCAGCACGGTGACTGGTGTTTCACAGCATCTCGCGGGAGGACAGGTGAGTCTCTGAGAAGATTCATCCAGGGGGCTGACCTGCAATCTGATAATTGAGCTAACAAAGAAAATCAGCCCTGAAAACATAAGTTTACAGAGAAACATTCCTAGCTTCTCCTTCTTCCTTCGCTGCCTTTTCCGCCTGGCCTTACCGGCCCTGACTTGAGACTCCGCTTTCGCAATGTCACAGTCTGCCGACTGAACACCAAACCCGGGGTCCCCACGTGCACGTCAGCTCCACCAGAAGTTTCTTCTTGACATTGAGCCCCCAGACGCCCCCGTCGGTGCGTCCGCCATGTGTGTCACCGGCCAGATCAATCCCGCCCCGCTCGGCATGGGTAGAAACCAAGACTAATAAATCATTTGCCACAGATGGTAAGCGTGGTTCAATGCAGGTAATTATAAAAAAAATGACTTTGGGAGCAAAAAAATCAAAACATGAGAGTCTGTGTCTAATAGAAAAGGCCTGCAAAGAGATTTGGGAGTTTTAATGACTCCAAGGAGCAGGTGAAAGGTCTCGGCGCCTGACAGTAGCTGGGCAGCTTGTTTGACAGAATCGATCCCTTCTCCCCGCCGACATTGCCCAGTCCTGTATCTGCTCGCCTCCGGGTCCCCCGTGCCAGGCCGTGGGGAGGTGGGGGGCTGGAGTATTCCCTCCTGCCTTAATGTGTTTGCAGAAAAGAGCCCCCACCAACCCATCAATTACCGAGACTGTCAGCCCCAGAGAAGGTGTTGGGACAATGACAGGGTCGGGTAAAAGCCTTAGGGGCTACAACTAGACACATTAAACCACTCTTTATGTCACCACCTCCTGTCCCCCGTTATCCCCCCTCCCTGCAAAGAACATGTTTTTCTTTTCCCTTTAACTTTCACAAGGATGTTTCTGGTTTCTGCCAAAAGTAGCATGGATGGCATGTCTTTATTATTTCACCGTCATTCGTCAGAGAGACGGGTCCTCCCCTAGGCTCTGCGCTCCCTCCCTGTCGCCAAGCACAAACAGGTTGGCGGAGGCTTCTGTCCTTCCACCATTTCATGCAGAGACCATCCTTTCACGAGAGATGGCAAGCGTCCTCCTGCTGGAGGTGAGAGATGAAAGACCAACTCTCCCCTTAGATTCCCTCAAAGCATTTTGTTCATTTGCGGCAGAAGGAGAGTTTCTGGATGTCATTCAGAGCTGAAATTTTCACATTCGTTACCAAAAAAGTTCTTATAAGTTTGCTGGTGGAAAATGACCTGTGCCCAAGCAGAATTCAACCGTGATTCACTGGGCCCCTTTCAATCAAATACCCGCAACAAGCACCGTTAGCCAAGGTGATTCCACGTTCTCCAGGAATGTATAAATATCCCACGATGCTCCAAACAACCCAGGAGTAGGTTAATTCAGTCAACGAGCAAACTCAGTGTGTAAAAGTAATTCAATCAGTTGTTTGACAGGACTTACCCATGACTGCGTCAGTAAAGAACTGTTCGCCGAACGCCCACTCTGTGCTAGGTGAGGTGTGAGGCATTCAGGATAAAGAGATGAAAACATTCCGGTTCCGACTAACTTCAAGGAAATCACAACCAAAAGTTTAACACTTCTGTAGACAGCTTGGGTGATTTTTCTTTTTTAACCATAGCAAGAAAAATGGAATTCGTGTAAACAGATAAAATGTATCCCAGGAAAAAAAAAATAGCACTAGAAAAAGGTATGTTCTCACCCCAGGTAAAAGAAAAAAATTCTATAAACTCATGGTGCAGAATTTACCTTGAGCTGTGAAAGATATCAAGTGGTGTACTTTAGAAATCTGCTGAAGCTGTGAATTAGATTAAAAGGCATGGAAGCAAAGCTAAGTACTTTAGCTTCGGGAGAAATGCAGTCAGTGCCTGGGAACCAATTCCCAGGAGAGGCCTGGTGATCACAACCCGGTGAGCGAGCCCTCAAGTCCAGGCAGGGGCGCGAATTTGCCTCACATTTTAGACACTGATGAAGTAGCACTTTCTACTACTCCTAAATGTGTTAATCCCCGTTCCTGATACCTACGGGGTCAGGTGAGGGAGGAAGATAACAACTGTTCTTAGAATGCAGTTATTTCTCTTCAAATACAGAAAACATTCAGATACATCATTACAGACTGTAGAATTACAGTCACCACAAACTGAATGGCATTTAGTCGAACTGCCAACCTACCTTCGAGTGGCTTTTTATTCAGCCTCATAAGCAGTGTGAAGAATTGTTGTTGTTTATAAACTCTAAAACAATTCTCACTGGTAACGATTCCTCATAAAGCTGAAAATAAGACACACACACACACACACACACACACACACTGAGGTCTTTTGCTTCCTGGAGCCCAGGTAGACAACAGGGCCAACAGTTTCAACTTAATTAGCACCTTTTTCTACCAAAGCCTCTGGAGTTAGGTGCAAAAGATGCAGCAATCACTTAATCACTCAGCCAGCTGTGCCAGCCTAACACATGAAAAGGAACAAAAGCAGGAAAACAGAAAGCCTCCATTTTAGATGCACCCAAGGAAAACTGTGGCACAAAACCAAATAACCTTGAGTGTTTGTCACATGTGTATTACATGAATGACACCACAGAATGAAAAGAAAATTATTAAAAAGCAACAACAACAAAACACCACCAGGTACAAACCAATTAAAACATTCTTATGAAATGGCTCTCTGAGAACTTTCTAGTATTTCTTCTTGGCCACCATCTAAACTCACTTGGGAGAGAACCGACCACGAGAATACAGTTGGGATTCAGTCAAAATAATTAAGAGGTTATATAATTGACCATACTGCACATCTCACCTCTGGGGTGCAAGGTCACCTGATCCAAGACCCCAAGTGGAACGCAAGGTCACACCCAGCAAAAATCATTCTCTCACCTCCCTGACTATCCAGGTGGAAATTAGAGATCCCAGGATACTTTTCAAAATAGCACAGGGGATCGCCCAGCTGTCTGGGCCAACAGTCCCCAGTCTCCATAAAATCCAATTTAATGTTCCCGGCTGGGAATGAGCCCTTCTTGAATATAGAGGGAGTCTGTGTTCATGGACACAATTATTAAACTGTCCTTTGAGCACTGTAATTACTTTACAATCCACAGAGGGCTTAAGATACCTGGAGAGTGAAGGATGCTATGAAAAAGTCAATTCGATTGTAATTTATAATTGAATTTATCCACAGAGAAACAAGTGGTGGCTAAATGAAAGTATCTACTAGGGAACAAATTGACAGGTGTAGGCTTTACAACTACCCATGGCTTAGTGCCAAGAAAATTCAAATTCTACAATAATAACTTTCAACAAAAATATAACTTTAGGGTTGAGTATTCATAGTTTTAAAAAGATTCTCCACAAGTAGCATTTTAATAGCCCAATCCCCCACTAGTTTGATATATACTCAATTTTGGGGAAATAAACCTAATGTGTAATAAAAATAAACCTAAACAGAGTTTCCATTACCTTCTCCCAGTTGGTCTTTAAATATCAATGGATAGATGTTGTCTGCTCTGTTTAAAAAGAATTAATAAAATTTAAATCTGCCAACTATATTAATCTTATATTAACCAGTTCCAAAGAAAATAGTAAGAGGTAAATAAGAATGTCTTCAAGGGAAACAAAATAACATCAACATTTTATGCAGCCAAAGTTTATATGAATAGCCATAAAAGACGTATCTAAATTTAAATATTGTATTCATAATCCATCTTTCAGCCCATGATCTGGAAGCTATTTCTGCAGTATATGGGCAGGCAGATTTCCTAGAGGAAAGTGTCAGCAAAGAATAGGGTGATGTGTTATTTTATCTGTTGCTATATTTAAAAAATCCCAAAACTTAGTGACTTGAAACAGAAAACATTTACAGTATCATAGTCTGTCTGGGTCAAGAAGCCAGCCACCGCTTAGCAGGGTATCTGGAGCCCAGGGTCTCCCATAAGATTGCAGTCAAGGTGTCAGCAGAGCGTGGGGTCTCAGCTCAAGACCTGACTGAGTGTGGGTCTGCCCCCGAGCTCACATACGCAGTTAGCAGGATTCAGTGTCACACGGGCTGTTGGATAGAGGGCCTCAGTTTCTCCTGATAGTTGGCCAGAGGCCTCCTCCACTTCCTTCCACATGGGCCTCCATAGAGATGCTCACAGCATGGCAGTGGTTTCATGAATGCACGAAGCAAGAGAGGAAGAGGAGGAGTAGTGAGAAAGGAAGCCAGAGTCTCTGGCTTCCAGAAGTGACAGCCCATGACATTTCCAGTGTCCTGTTTGCTAGAAATGAGTCACTAGGTCCAGCCTGGGAAGGGATTGCACAAGATGTGACTACCAGGAGGTGGAGATCGTGGGAGCCAAGAAAGATGCTGCCTGCCAGGCCTCTGTGTAGTGGAGCATTAACTTCACCCAAAGAGCAGCCTTTGGATTTCTAAAGCCTTGGAATTTCCAGAGGGACAGCAGTGTCATCGTTATTCCTGGTGGACCCCTCTTATGCTAATGAGTGACTCTTGGCCAGTCACCTCTTTTATGCTAATAGATGACTTAAAAGAAGTCGTTTACAGGAAGATGTTCATTGAAGCTTTATTTACAATAATAAGAAAATGAAACAATACATGTTTATTTCAAATTTTTAAAAAAATAAAGATTTGTTCAAATGAATGTCACCCAGTCTCTCTGTGTCTCTTTCACACACACTATAAAAATAGAGGAAAGAAAATTACGATTTCTCCATTCCTCTCACATCTGTTCACTCCTCATATTCCCAATATTGTATTTCATACAGTACTTTCTCATTTGAATTTTCACATCTAACCATGTAGTTGTGTTTGCATTTGCCCAAAAACAGCCTTTGTGCAGCCTTCAGCCTGGGGAAAGGGCTAACAGCACATACCATGATTTTCAAACTCCAAACCAGATGGGAGCTGCGACCCTCTGAATGAAGAGGCTGTGACTGTGTCTACATACAAACTGTGTGATGAAAATACGTTTGCATAAATCGCCAGGTAACCTGAGCAATTGCTTACCCAACAATGTGGCCTCTAAACATCTTGGCAGATCACATGATGGCGTCCCTAGCAGCATCTTTCTTGCAGTGCAAAATGCACGCTGGCTCCCTGGACGCCCTGCTGACTGGGATAGGGGCTGCGGGGCAGGGGGCTTTATCTATGCCATCAGCATGCATAATCCAAGCCCAAGCCATTGCCCGGACAGTTAGTAAACATCATTTAGACTTTAACATGAAATGTGATTTTCTTTTAGAAGGGAAAATGTTGAGTTCACATATTTTCTGACATGTGCAGGGAATGCCTGGAGACAGAAAGCTGAGTATTTAAGGGAGTTTTGCACCTTAAACAATCGAGCGCCTTAACTTCCTCTCATTGGAGACAGAAGTGGCTCAGACCACTGAAGCATTGTGCTCAATGTCAATGTTTGTTTGCCTTTCCAAATTCACATGTTTCTGGTCACTTCATGACATGTTTATTGGTCTTGACGGGCAAGGAGTAGAACAGGAAACTGCGACCCTGCACCACCGGACCGGTCTGTGGGCACAGCAGCCTAGGTCTCGGCTTTGCGGAGCTTGGCGTGGCGGCTGGAGGCCCTCCCGCTATTAAATGCACTCACATCAGACTCTCTGTAAAATTTGTACCAGCAAGTCTAGGGCAGTTAAAAATACGGCGTGGGTAATTAAACAGGTTACAGATGAATATTATTTGGTCTGCAAACAATTCTGTGAAAGATTCCAGAGGGTTGTGTCTTGAGGATTGTACTTATTTGTGGAGTTTTGGCAGGAAACGGCTAATTATGACACCTGCGCACGTTTCCACGCAATTGGGCCCTGGGGACTCGCCGGCCGTGTATACAAGTCAGGCTCGCCGTGCGGGTGGGAGCCACACGGCAGAGGCCGGCGATCAAGAGGAGCCTTGTTAGCAGCGCCCGCGGAGAAAAGGGCTCAGCTCACCTTCCGCAGGGCTGGCACCCTCCTTCTCTGTGTCTCCCCAGGCAACCCATCCGCGGGACGCCAGCGCCGAAATGAGCCCCTTCCGTGCTGCCTGTCCACTGGGGGCCTTCTGAAGGTGCACCGGTTCTTCACGGAAACATCACTGCACAGACCGGACGTCATTGGAGAACAGTTTCTCTGGCCCTCTACATAGGGATTGCACTGATACTCTCTGCGCCTGCGAGCAGAACTGGCAATGGGTACAAGCACACCGACAGACTCAAAGATGACAGATTGCGACTTTGCTCTGCATGGTGAGAATGCCCCAGTCTCAGAGCAGAAGGGGATCTGTAGAAGGACTTTAAGAAAGAGAGTGTGGCAAGACTCCCAGCTGACCATTGGGGGCCATCTCCTCCTCTTCTTCCTGGGCAACCCAGCTGCCCGGGGTGGTGGCTGTGGCCTGCAGTTGAGTCCTCGGAATGGAATACAAAAACGAAAAGGAAGTCGGCGCCTATTCTGGCCAAGGCTTTTATGCTTTTAAGAGGCAGCTGTACCCGCTACGCATCCTTTCCCCTTCTACCAGCTCACGCAGAGGATGACAAGCAGGTAGGAGACAGTGGAACCACAAGACGACAGGAGCTTGGATTTCTGAATCACCACGTAGAAGAAAGCTTTCCACCAGCCAGGCACGGCTGCCTCAGACTACTGCGCAAGAGTAAATAAAGAAACAAACCTCCCTAGTGCCGAAGCAGTGCACATGCTTATGAAGAGCAGCCTCATCTACTCTAAGACTTATAGTGAGTGACCTGGTCAGGTTTGCATTTTAGAATGGGCCTCCCATTCCAAATATAGTTTTTGTGATGAAGAGAAACATCGGGCCTCCACTCTCCTGTGATGCTTTTTGTATTATCACTTTTCAAAGTGCCCGATACATCCCACTATTCCCAAAGCACCCAAAGTTTCAGACAACAAAAAAGCATTTTATTTATAGATTGGCTGCAGGGTCATCTCCTTCAGACTCGTACACAAGGGCAAAAAGTCTTCCCATACTATTTCCCTAAGTATTACATCCAATTTTTCCTTGAATATCTCTAGTGCTAGTGTCTTGACAGCTTCCTGAGTGAAATGATTCTACTGATTGACCTTCATGGTTCGGAATTTTCTTAGTCTCCACATCGGACTTCAGTTTTTTTCCTCCTAGCTTCGGCAAACGATTGGTGGTGAATGAAATAACGCAACAGTGACAACCAGAAACACAGACTTAAATGACTCAAATTAGCCTTAATTAATTACTCCCTAGGTGTGAACTCATTTAACCTTATAATAAGATTAGGGGTCGTGATCTCCATTTGACAGGCCCTGAGATTTCAAATAACTCACCCACCGTCACAACACTAGGGATCTAGCCATGGTGGGACTAGGTCCTTATACGCCCCAAAACCAGCCCCATCCCACTCCAGCTGGCTGTCTAGGGTTCAACTGAGAGAGGCACTTGGCCACTGATTCATGCTCAAGTCCTCAAAAGTTTGGAAAACTAAAACTTTGTGTTCATTGAGTATTTTAGCTGCGGCAGAGTCCACTTCCCAGGGCTGCAACAATCTTGTCTCTGAAAGTATTGCCAGTGCCTTGAAAGTGACCCGGAAGATATTTTTATAGGCAGGAAGGATACAGAGAGGGTGGCTTCAAGACAATCACTTTCTCATTGCTCAAAATGAGCTTCCAGAACCAATTAGAAAATACTCACTCTGAAAAGGTGTTGGGGAATTTTGGAAATTTTATATTGGTCTTGGTCAGATCCCTGCGTTCAGGCATCAAAGATCAGAGACCGGAGGCCGAGTGTCTCTTGTCTCTCCTCTTCATTCTCCCCCCTCCCATAAATGGGAGAAATCGCCCCCAGCCCCTCCACCATATCCCGGCGCTCCCATAATCTTTGTTCAGTGATACCCTGCTGGGGGAGGCCGAGGGATCAGGGCTTTCCGAGACAAGGGAGAGACACTGGCCCGGGCAGAGGCGCTGGGTCCGCAGGGTCAGGGCGGCCCTGAGCCGGCTGTGGCGGCTGCGTGTCTGTGCCAAGCTCGTCACCAGGGCTGGGTAATGAGGTCAATATGAAAACAACCGGAAGGCGTGTTCCCCAGGAAACACAAGCTGAGTGGAAACAGCGTGACCTTATGTTGCAGAATTCAAACCCATTGAGTCAATTGCCGGGAAACATGACATGACCTTTCAGATGCATGAACGTCGCTCGAAGAGCAGGCGACCCTGCTCTTTCCCATATTCCACTGCTGCCCCCGAGGTGGCAAGTCACTGGAAATAACAGCCCAGGCTCCAAATCTGTGCTCCTTTGATGAAACACACACGCGCAGCATCGAGCTTGACACTGGGGCAGCCGTGTGTGCACGTGTGCGTGCGCACAAACACACATGTATGAACGTGTCCTGTGTGTATATATTATTTGTGTATAAATCCCTTTCGCCATAACAGTTCATGTCCTATATTACAACATTCATTCTATATTTTGAATAGAAATATTACAATATTTGAAATCTTTGGGATCCAGGGCATATTTTTGAAAGAGGAAATAACCTTCACACCCTCATTCCCAACAGCAGCCAGTGACCTCCTCCTTGAGATCAATTAACAAATCACTTCCCCGTCCAACACTGCCCCAGCCCTGAAATAGGCCCAATAAATCCTGCATTTACGTTTTCTGTTGTCCTCCCATCTTTTCTACACCTTATTAGAATCTGGATGCAGAGCATTTTCTTCATAATTAGCAACAGCACGTTAAAGGAAGGGACACTGTGTTTCCTTTATAAAAACTATAAAATCTTGTACTTGGGGTTTGAACTTCAAGCCAGAACCCCTTACCTTGGAAGCCCCAGCCAGGTTCGACGGATAGGCAGGAAAAAGAGCTCACAGGTCTCTGATCAGGAAGCTCTTCTTATGAAGAATGTTAGAACAGGGCCCACTACACGTCACCATAAACCCCTCTGAAGACTTTGCAAAGGATCTACAGCTCTCGACTTTTTAATATAAAAAACCTTTCTTGCAGGAAAATGGAAAATGCTAGCACTTCCCTGGGAGTCTGAAAAAATATGGCCCAATTTTTTAGAAAAGAAATTTGGAGGGAGTGTGACGGGGTCCAACGTGTAATTCATGCAACGTTTCCTTTTTGTTGCTGAAGACAAACAGCCTCATCATGGACAGAGTCCTTAAATCCGGGTTAATTATGCGGATGTTGCCTGACCAAGCTCCGAAGGGATGACGTACGCCAGGATTGCTCGCCTCCGATTCTGGGCTCCGCTTAAAGCTTGGAATGACAAATAGGGGAGCCGGGAGGCCTCCTGGGAGCTATGAAATATATTCCCTACAGATTACAAAATACTTGGAGCAGTCATTAGAAAATGTAATCACTACTTCATCATATAAAACTGTTTCTCACTGTTGGAGGTTGATTTTTGTAGGTTTAATATAGCTGTGGGTCATGCTTTATGGATCGCTCTGCAGAAATGCTTTGCTGGAAGTTTCCATCAAGGTTAGGTGAGCCATGAGGAAGTCAGGGGGCCTAGGCAGGAGTAGAGCTTCCCACAGAGCTGGAAGAAGATCATAATTCTTGAGCCCCCTGAGAAGACAACTTTGGAGATGTTCCCAGGGGAGAAGTCCTGCAGGTCCTGCTTTCTATCGGTAAGCCCCATGAGATTTATAAAGTCAGAAAGTCTTGGGAAAATCATGTGGTGCCAAAGTTGCCCTTGAACATCCCTGAAGTAGCTTGTTAAGTTGAGCAACAATAATCAAGACAATACCTAGGATTTAGTGAGAGCTTGCTATGTGCCAGGGCTATCCTAACCTTAAGAAGTAGGTATGAATGCTAGCTCCATTTTATAGATGTGGGAAACTGAGGCACAGAGAAATTACGTTATACTCACTCAAGGTCACACAGACCACTAAATGGTGGAGCTAGGATCTAAACACTGGAAGTCTGGCTCCAGAGCCCTCGATCTAAGCCTTTGCTTTGTTGCCTCTCAGTGCACGTGGTTTGATATACACCACCCAGGACGTTATTGTGTTTGCATAAAATTGAATATCTGATGAACTGTGAGGAATGAAGACTAATCCTGTGTGTCTTCCAGTGATGCATCTTTCTCTTCTTGATAATACCACTGAAATCATCGTTTTCCTCTTGTAAGGAGCTCACAGAGTTGAACTTGAGTAAGATAGGTGTTCATCCAAGGTAATTCCACTATGCATGATGTGATTTTACTCAGTCGGGCTGAATAGAAGTGCAGACTGCCTGAGAGAAAGCTCCATTCTTCCTCAAACTGAGGCATGGGCAGTGCATGGGTAATATCAAAATCTGGAATTAGAGACATAAAATAAACTATGCCTGCCAAGGACAAACAAAGATATGTTTAAGAACTCCTTCTTCCTTCATAGACTTAAATAACTAATTCAATCCACAAAAAAAGTTGGGAAAGATATATTGTGAGTCTGGAACATTTCTGGGAGAGAATGGGATGACATAGCCCCTGAAGAATTCACCACAGAGCAGTGTTATACCCTCCAGCCTTAAAGTCACAGAGTCCTGATTTTGTAGCCCTCATATTTTATCTCTCAAGAGCAGACTCACCGTAATCAAATTAATAGAGACTAATGTATAAACCCAATGCCTATGGAGTAATGGCCCTGGCATGACTGGACTACTTCTTAGCCATGCTACAAGATTCTCTTCCTTTGGGAGAGAATAGAAAATCAAATTACAATGGGAAAGGGACTTGAAAAAACGTGAAATCAGAACCAAGACATGTACTAGCTCAGGTGAAGTGCTTGAGGCGCTCTACCCCCTCAGGGGAAGAGCCTTAGCAGAGGGCATCACCCTAAATTCCTGCCTCCCAGTCCACAGCCTCACCATCCTGAGAACTGATCCCCTTCCTGCTGTACACATCATCTGTCAATTACTCTTGATCCAAACAGGAAACCAACCTCTTATGGTGCAAGTGGGCCTCTGTCCCTTGCAACCAATGATTTAGGATGAGGACGAAGGACCAGCTAACATCTTGCTCCATAAGCAGCTCCTTTCTCTAAACCTGCAGTACTGACTGGCCGCCCTTAAGATAAGTAAATACATTCAAATCAATGTCCAGTCCAGCCTCACTATGCTCAGAGATAGTCACTTTCTTTAGGGTAACTTTGTGGACCTCCAATCTCATCCGCTATGAGTTAGACTAATAGTTTTAACTCTCTGAATACAACTTGCTCTGGTTGGCAAACCATTACCTCCCAGTTCCTAACCCGCCCTTCTATACTATATGGTAAGTCCTCACTTTACAT
>CAUYSK010083601.1:0-21958 GCA_963575035.1 Avahi laniger | reverse complement strand
GAAATAAATGCAAATCAAAGCCACAATGAGGTATCACTTAACTTCAGTGAGAATGGTCTTTACCAAAAAGTCCCAAAATAACAAATGCTCGTGTGGACTTGGAGAGACAGGAACACTCTTACACTGCTGGTGGGGCTGCAGATTAGTACAACCCCTGTGGAAAGTAATTTGGAGATATCTCAAAGAGCTAAAAAGAGAAATATCATTTGATTCAGCAATTCCACTACTAGGCATCTACCCGAAGGAAAAAAAGACATTCTATAATAAAGACATCTGCATTCGAATGTTTATGGCAGCACAATTCACTATAGCAAGGATGTGGAAACAACCCAAGTGCTCGTCAATCCATGAGTGGATTAATAAAATATGGTATATGTATGCCATGGAGTACTATTCAATTACAAAAAACAGTGGTAATCTAGCACCTCTTATATTATCCTGGATAGAGCTTGAGCCCGTCCCTAGAAGTGAAGTATCACAAGAATGGAAAAATCAGTACCACATGTACTCGCTGTCAAATTGGTACTAACTGATCAACACTAATGTGCTCACATGGTGGTAATATTATTGGATGTCAGTCACCTGAGGGGTGGGGGTGGGTAAACTCACAACTAATGGATGTGATGCACACTGTATGGGGGAAGGGCACACCTCTAGCCCTGGCCTGGGCGAGGCAAAGTCATTACTTGTAACCAAAATGTTTGTACCCCTATAATATCATAAAATAAAAAAATAAAGCCAAACAAAAAGAAAGTAAGTAGCTCTTACAAGTGCCTGGCACACAGACATTTAGGGAGGTGTATGCAGGACACTGGGTTAGATTTAATGCTGGGCCAGAATCGATTCTGTTTTTGACTCATTCATACTAACAGTGTTATATTAAATAACATAAAAACAATCCATAATTTTTGCCAAAGAAACATTAATTTCATTTATGTATGTTTTGTGTAATTTCTTATTGCTCTAGTTAAACAGCTTACACAGCTCATAAAAGCTAAAAAGTAATGGTTACTTTTTATTGAGCACTTTATATGTACTCCTCAGAACAACACTGTATTTTTATTAAACCCAACTGATGGATGAGGAAAATGAGCCTTAGGCAGATGATGTGCCCAAAGTAGCTGACAGAGAAACATTTCCATCCAAATCTCTGATCATAATGCTTGTGCCCTTAACCACACATATTTGATTTATTTTGTACATGGTGTCTTACTTTATTAAAATAACAGACTGCTTAAAATTTTAAGCCTGGTGTGGTGGCTCATGTCTGTAACTCCAGCTCTTTGGAAGGCCAATGTGGGAGGATCACTTGAGGCCAGAAGTTTGTGACCAGCCTGGGTAATATAGCGAGACCCTGTCTCTACAAAAAATATAAATAGCTGGGTATGGTGGTGGGATCTTATCGTCCCAGCTACTCAGAAGGCTGAGGCAGGAGCATCTCTTGAGCTTAGGCCTTTGAGGTTACAGCAAGCTACGATCACACCACTGCACTCCAACCTGGGCAACAGAGTGAGACGCTTTCTCTAAAAAAAAAACAAAAAACAACAAAAATCCAGCATCTCCTCCCCAGGTCCCCCACTGCCATCGAGTTTCTTTCCTGTGGCTTAGAATTTTGTTCTCTGAAAAAGTGCAAATGTCCCCTGTAAATTTCCCAGTTGGCCAGGAGAGATCAGACTTGAGCTGCAGTCATACCCCGAGTGGATTTTTCTGGGGCACCGTCGGAGAAAAGCCACAAATGCCGTCATGGGGCAGGGAAATGACTTCCTGAGAAAGGAACCCAAGAGACTTACATGTATCTTGGAGTCAACCATAGAGTTTATCCTTTCCGAATTCACTTTTTTATCTCTTTGTGTTTGTTCTTTCCTGATCTTTGAAACACATTTGACAATATAGAGCAGAATGAAGCTAAAAGGGAAAGTTTCTTACTTTCACTCTACTTCAAATAACATGCCTTGTTTGATTTTTCTGTAAATATTCCCTTTAAAATGAAATTAAATCACAACCTTTTCTGCTTATAAAACTTTTATGAACTTATTTTTTTAAAAAATATGTATTAATAACTTTTACCCACATGGCATGAGATCACATTAAGTTGCCATAACAGCTTAAGGCAAAGACAATAGATTTCTCTTTTACACATAAAGATCAAAGGTGTAAAAGAATCATTGATCGAGTTGGAAATTCTTTAGGCTGTTTGCATTTTATTTCCATTAGCCTCTAGCAGTTAAATTAGTAAATTATATTTGTCCCTGGCTCTATATAGGGATCAAGTATGCTTGCATTCTTCCTTTGAGTATCTTTCTGGTTGGCCTTAACCACAGTATGCATTGACCTCTCCAGTAGCATGTTGATGCAGTAAAGAAAACTGGCTGGGCGCGGTGCCTCACACCTGTAATCCTAGCACTCTGGAAGGCTGAGGTGGGAGGATTGCTTGAGGTCAGGAGTTCGAGATCAGCCTGAACAAGACCGAGACCCTGTCTCTACTAAAAAAATAGAAAGAAATTATCTGAACAACTAAAAATATGTAGAAAAAATTAGCTGGGCATGGTGGTACATGCCTGTACTCCCAGCTACCTGGAAGGCTGAGGCAGGAGGATCGCTTGAGCCCAGGAGTTTGAGGTTGTTGTGAGCTAGGCTGACGCCACGGCACTCTAGCCCGGGCAACCGAGCGAGACTCTGTCTCCAAAAAAAAAGAAAACCAAAAACACAGAAGTAATAGATTATGTAATGGTAACATGCAAGAAATGAGGATACCCAAACCCAGAACCACCCAGTCCAGGTGATATGGACTGACATGCTCCCTCCTTTCTCTTCCTTGTTTGTCCTAAATGTGAAAAAATCCCTCAGTTCTGGGGTTCTTTGACCTGACCATTTTCTCTTCTGTACCATGGACCCCAAACTTCGGGATCAGCTCCTTTAAGAAAAGGCACGCAGCCCATGCGTCCTTGATACCACCTGCATCCTTTTTGCTGCTCTGTTGGCTCTGCAATAAAGCAAAGGGGAAGTTATAGAAACAGTAACCACAGAATACGATTCAGTGCATGTGTTTGCAGATCTTCTCCTAAGCCGTAGTCTGTTATACTCCTGCGGTTTTGTTAACTCTTCTAAATAGATTGAATTATCTGGTGGTTAAACAGTTGTGACCTTTCAATTACTAGGCTGACAGTACACGCTTTTGTTCTTTGTTACTTAATATGTTCTTTTCTAGCTCTTATTTTTTGGATGGATGAACTTTAAACCCATATCAAGGTTTCTCTTTTAAAACATTCTTTGTTACTTGAAGCTTTATCACATAAGAACTTTGAGGTTGTCAAGTTTTTTCACACGTATATGTGGGAGGCCTCGTGGGTTTCCAGTCTATTTGTCATGAGAACCAGTGACGCTGGCAAGAGATTAGCCTTAATTCCAGGCCCTCCAGAGGATTTCAGCTTCCTCGGTGCCCGATCGATTCACCAACAAAGACATGCAGGAGTCAGAGAGGAAGAGGTGGAAGACAGATTTCGTTAAAATGGAATTTGCTTTTTTAAAGATAGATTTGACATTCATAAAAATATGCATTGAGCACTTACTGTGTGCCAGGCACGGTGGATACGGCAGTGAGAGAAGATGGACTAAGTCCTTCCCGTATGTGGTTTTCATCCTAGTGAAGAGAGACAGACAATAAATAAGCAACTATGTCACTTATATTGTTGGAATTTTTAAGCTAGAAATGTAACATACTTTTGTCACAAATTCAGATAATACGAAGGAGTATAAAGCAAGAAATGAAGGTCACCTTCTTTGAATGTGTACTCTTCCAGATTTTTACCATGCTTACACAAACACATACTTGTGAGTTTATTGTGGAGGAGATTACATAACATACATATGACACTGCAACTCGCTTTTTCCTCCTTTGCAAGATGTTGGATTCAACTCTCCCCATCAGAACACAGATCTTATACATTCTTTACAATGCCGTAGTGTGAATTTATTAGTCTGTTCCTCTATTGGTGGATGTTTATATTGTTTCCATTTTCTTGCCATTATAAACAATGCTGCTGTGAACATTCTTTTGTGTTATATCATTTGAATGACGGTGGTAGTCCCACGCACGAGCTAGAGTCCTTCAGCTGGAATGTCTGGATCAAAGAGCATGCATATTCGATTGGTTTTTCTGATGGTGAAGCCAATTGAAAGACTCATAGGAGGGGAAAAGAGGAGGAGAGGCGAAGAGTCATGAAAACAATGTCAGGAAAAGTAGCTCTTAGTAAAGAGTGCAAACAGCAGGATGGGGGTATTATTGACCACAGAATGTTACTACAATCTCTTTGTCAGCCTGTCATGAATTCCCCAGCAATTCCACAGTTGGACCAAGTTATCCGATTTGAGCTCCATGAAAATACATATCAGTGGTTCTCATTTGGCGCTATTTGCCTTTTTCTCATACTGTAAGTTTTTTGGAAAACCCAATAAGCATTGATCAAATTCAAGCCATCAAACATGTATTGAATTTATCCACATTTTACATTGAATTTATTTAATTCAGTCATTCAGTAAATATTCCTGGAATGCCTGCTATGTGTCACTGTGCTGAGCCCTGGAGATTCAGAGGTGAATCTAATAGACATTGTCAAGTTCAAAAGCCCAACATGCTATTAATCCAATCCCGCAAGCATGACGTTGCCAGTGTGACATGGTAAGATACCTGATGCTTACCAGAACCTCTAATGGGAGGGTTGACTCCATTAGAAGCCCTGGTAAGTACCCTGACCATGGAGATGAGGAAAGTTTTCTCTGAAGGAGGGTCTCCTGAGTTGAGGTGGGAAGTGTTCATTCACTAGGTAATGGTGCCTACGCTGAGACTGGAAGAGTCGTTTCGAGTTAACTGAATAAAGCAGGAGGTGGGGGAACATGAGCAAAGCCTTAGTAATGGGGAGAAATCGGCAGGGGTGAGGGATGGAAGAAAGGTCCAGGCAGGTCTGGATGGAACTTATAGATCATGAGCAAACATGAGGCTTTACTGGGACGACATCAGCTTCACTAGAGAAGTTGACAGTAAGGACAATGAGTTCCCTAAAGGGCTTGGCACTAACACAACAGCTAACATAGTAGGGCTTAAAAAAACAAACATTTATTGAAGGCATAAAAGAATGATAGCTCATGACTAATTAAGCCTGAGCCTTGAGCAACTGTGCAAATACACGCCTGAATTTTCAGAGCTTGAAGCAAGAGTACACATGGAGGCCACAGAGCATATGCTTAATTATTTTAAGGTTGTATATAAAGCCACCCACACAGCAATCCTCTGCTCTTACCCAGGGCCCTGCAGTGTGATTCCCAGAGGATGATAATGGTGTTCTTTCCCTGAGCAACCCTGCTGCCTATGAACTTGAGTGATTTCATGCTGGAGCAGGTGGGGCAGAAGCTGGGCATGGGCTCAGGTGCCCTGGTTTCCTGCATTCACCTGATCCCAGGGTGGAGACTGACTTGTCAAGCTTCCCAGAAAGCCAGGGCCCCCTAAAACTATACCATTTATGTGGGAAAGAGAGACACAGAGAGAGATTGAGAGAGAGAGACAGAGTGTGTGTGTGTGTGTGTGTGTGTGTGTGTGTGTGTGTGTGTATGAGATATCTGTCTGCTGCCTTGGGGTGATTTGGGGTATGTGACTTTGGCCAAGCAGCACCCCCTTCTCTAGATTCCCAGGGCAGAGACTATAATCCTTCTCTCCCCTCCCCACAATATCCTGTGGCCTGAGTGGCCCAGCTGGAAGGCATGTCCTCTTGCCCTAGCCTAGAGTTCCTGATACTGCGACTGTTTCTGCATTAATAACAGCATCTTTGAGTTGATAGCACAGGAGAGTGACCGCTCCTATTATTCACTGAGGTGGTGTTTTTCCTTGAGTACGGCCGTAGGCGAGGCCTGTGCGTACGGGGAGCCTGCATTCTGGTGGGACGGCAGATGCTGCGCAGGAAGGTGCAACTGAGATGCGCACTAGGAAGAGGGAGCTCCAGGGTGACGTAGCCAAGGCAGGGACTAGAGAGGGGAAGTGACCTGCTCAAGGCCACACGGCTACTGAGTGGCTGAACTAGGAGTGAAGCCCACCTTGGTCCCACCCCGGGATCCCTGCTTATGTCCCATACCACACCGCTCAACCCAGAGCTCCCAGGCTGCCCCTGGCAGGAGCCCCCAGTGGCAGCCGCCAGGAGCTCTTCAGTGAGCACATCTTTAGGAATCAGAGTCACCAGCTTAGGCCCCTTGCCTCTCACGTCCTGGTCAGCCTCAATGGGAAAACTTCCCCGAACATACACACTCCCCTCGGCAGCTGCCCCCAGTTGCTTCCACATGGGAGGCGTGAGCAAGGAAGGCCATCTGACGCCAGCAGGTAGAACTGACCAGCCCAGGACAGCTGCCCCCAACTCCAGGGAGCAGAACCCTCTGCCTTGCAGTCCCTAATGCTGGTTTCCAGTCCAGGGTCACTCTGCGCTTGGCTGCATGCCCAGGAGTGGGCGGCAGACTTGGCCTCGCTTTCCAGTCCAGCTCTTGGGGGAGCTGTTTTGAGAGAGGGTAGCCTGGGCCAGCACGGGGCCTCAGCCTGGGCTGGATGCTGCAGAGCAGGGCACAGCGGCTCTTTCCACCTGCCTTTGCCATCGGGACCTGAATTTTGTCTGAAGGGCTGTATGTTATCTTGCCTACGGACTAGGTGACCATACAGAGAGCCACGTTCTCTCGGGAGCCTGGACAACCTCAGACATGAACCTGGACATGAAGGTGGATGAAAGGCAGAGAGAAGTCTGCTCATACCTGGTGATGCTAAACTTCCCCTGGGTTCTGGTTACCTGGTTGGGACTCTCCTTCCAGTTTCCAAAGATATAATCCAGGGACTGAGGAGGGAGGATTTAGGGAGAGGCTTTCTGCGGAGCGAGCTGGGCTGTGAACACCGTCCTCCAGGTGGAGGGTTGGAGGGTGCTGCTCCACCCACCCAGCCTGGTGAGAGTGGGGCTTCGGCAGCACCCTTGACACGCGTCGTTGCAGTATGGGACACCTGCCTGGAGTGGACACACCTGGAGGAATCTAAAGACGAGAGGCTGTGCCCTCAGCCCAGGCCTCAGGGCAGAGAGGGAGGGAGGGTGAGCATGGCTGCTGCGCAGATAAGCACAGACTCACCTTTGATCGTGGGTTAGTGTTGTGTGACCCTTGGGGACCAGATGAGGGACTTGCAGTGGGAATCCCGTCCACGATGGCAGCCTGTGGGAAGAGCAAAGGCCTATAATAAGAGGCCGTGGGCTGCAGCACAGGCACGGAAGGCGGGATCAGGGAGGGGACCCTCCAGAGAACCCAGAAAGACGGCTCACAGCTTTAAATGTCCGTCAGGCCCAGCTTGCTTGGCGCTGACTCAGGACCTACCCTGCCGTATCCTGTTCCCCTTCCTGACCCACCACGTGCCAAAACCAGTCAGAGGGAAGGAGACTGACCATCCTCCATTTCTGGAAGGAAGGTGACCCAGTTCCAGACCCTAGCAGGGAGCAGAGGAGAAGTGCTTGGAATGAGTATTGAAGAGCTGATTGATAGACTGAACCGGACATGCTCCCTTCTGAATTGAGACTGTGTTTTGTGATGGTAAAGTGTGCCGAACAAGCCCCTGGGCACTGCTGGAGGTTTCATCCAGTGGGAGCAGACTGCAAGAGGCACAAGGAAAATCCATAGGTGCTTTAATGACGTCTCGTGAGTTCTGCTAGCTCAATGTTGCATTTATGTTCGAGTCTTATGGCCATTGAGAGTGCGGGATTTACCCATCCTTCAGCTAATCGGTGGTAGGGCCCAAACTAGGCTCCAGGCTGTGTCACTCCAAGGCCTGTGACAGGGCAGGGGTATGCAGAGGGCTATGGGGAAGAGCGGGGGAGGGGGAGTGGGAGACTCTGACGGGGTCATCCAGAGCCGGCTGGGCCAGTGCTTGGCGGGGTGACTGGTTCTGTGGGGAGCCCTGGATGGGGCCGGTGGGGAAGGTGATTCAAGATCCTTTCTTCACTCTACTCCCAGCTAGAGATTCACCCGTCAGCTAATAACTTAGGCTACGCTGAATTTAGGCACCCTGCCCTGGGGTGGGGGTGTGCAGAACCCACTTTTCTCCGCCAGCACTTATTTCATCTTGGGTGCCGCTGCCACCGCCCAGGGACCCTTGCAGTTTCCTTACCCGGATGACTGCGTGAGTCTTTTAATTTCTTTCCGTCCCTATCCTGGCCCCTACCCTTGAACATCTATTCTCCACCAAGCTCCTGAGTGATAATTTAATTTTAAACATGTAAATAAGATGACCTCAGTCCCTTGTTTAAAATCCTTCTATTGTGCTCAGAATAAAATCCAAGCTTTTATATATGGCTTGAAAGTGTCTGCCTGACCTGGCCCTGCCTCCTGCTGCCCGGTTCTCTCCCATCACCCTCCTGCTCGCGTCCTACTCTGGTCACACTGGCTTTCTGCAGGGTGCTGGCTGCTCCCAGCTCTTACTGCAAAGACTTTATTTTGAGAATACTCTTCCCCCTGCTCTTGGCCTGCTCGGCTCAGCTGACATTTCAGGTTTCAGCTTAAATGTCAGAAAGGTCTGGCCC
Organism: Avahi laniger; assembly: GCA_963575035.1. Lineage (NCBI taxonomy): Eukaryota > Metazoa > Chordata > Mammalia > Primates > Indriidae > Avahi > Avahi laniger. The sequence continues at coordinate 13,373 of CAUYSK010083601.1, read as the reverse complement.
CTCATTCTTTCTCATCATACTTATTTTCTTCAGAACATTCACCAGTCTTTGTATTATGCGTTTATTGTGTGAGTTTAACGTCTACCTCCTTGCACGTGCCCACGTCCTACTATCCTGTCAGCTCCGTGTAAAGGCGGCATCTGGCTCACTATCGTATCTGCAGAGCCCAGCACAGTACCTGGTATACGAGGTCTGTCTGTCCAGAAAGTATCCAGGCACAGTCAGTAAAATGAGAACAGTTAGTGTGACATCCTGGCAGCCCAGGAGAGTGGACTGGGACGCACACGTATGGACAGTGCCAACTTCACTGTGCTAGGCAGTGGGCGCTAGCTACTGTTGGGTGAGCATGTGCATGGCGTGGCCGTCGCATTCAAAGTGACCGAGTGCAACAACGAATCTGCATCGAGTTTTGTGTTAGGCTTGAATGTTCCTCCACAGAAACCACTGGGGTGATTCGGAAGGCTTTCGGGGACGATGCAACGAGTGCAGCACAAATAGAAGAGTGGCACAAATGCTTCCAAGATGGTCGAGAATCTGTTGAAAGTGATCCACATTCTGGAAGGCCTGCAATAAGCAGAACACCTGAGAATGTTGAACGTGTAAGGGTTAGGTTGAGAGATGCTGGGAAAACTGTGTGAGGTCCCAAGGTGCCTGCTTTGAAGGGGACTGAGGCATCATTGTCCTGTGTTTAATGCTTCTTATATCTTGTATCATCTTCAACACATGTCTCTCTTTTTCATATTACATGGCTGGATACTTTCCGGACAGACCTTGTGTAGTCGGTGCTCAAAACAATGTGATCAGCCTGAGCAACACACCAAGACTCTACAAACAATTTAAAAAATTAGCTGGGCATGGTGGGCAACATGTGCCTGTAGTTCCAGCTACTCAGGAGGCTGAGGGAAGAGGCTCACTTGAGCCCAGTAGTTTGAGGATGCAGTAAGCTATGATGATGTCACTGGACTCCAGCCTGGGTGACAGAGCAAGACTCTGTCTCAATTAAAACAATGTGACCACATGAATGACATACATGGTGTATCTTCTTGGGCACATGCTGGCTTCCAAGCATTTATCCTCTACGCTATCCATCCTTGAGTGGCCAGGAGGTCCTGAGTGTGGTCTTCTCTAGATCTCTCAGCTCTCAGACCAAAGAGCCAGCGACCCTGAGGACAGGACCACCCTTGGAAAAAGAAAGGCCTGTGATAGAGACTCAAGCATGTCCCTGGTGATTGTGAGTTACTTAGATTCACTTTTACATCAGTAAGATTGAGTTAGGAATGCCAGTCTCATGAGTCTGTTTTGATGAGTAAATGGGTACAAGAGAAAGGGGGAGACATTTGTAAAGAGACTACTATGTGCTAGACCCTGTGCTAGGTCCTTTATGTATTAGCACACTCAGTGGGCATGACATTTATGTACTACCATGTGATTGGAATAGCTCTACATAAGCAAGATTTTAGTTCCTTGGCAGTGTTTTAGCTCTTAAAGCAAATCAAGGACGGCACATTGATATAACTAAGGGCTGTGACCTGCGGGTGATGAGAAGAAAGAGACTGAAAACAGCTGTGCTCTCTTAGTGATTCCTCTGGCGTTGCTCTGAGCTCTTTATATCACATTTCGTTCTTCTGCAAAACTATGGAATGAATATAATTACGTTATAATTATTTTTGCTTTACAAGTGTGGAAACTGAGGCTCAGTGAGGTTACATAAATTGCCCAGTTAACAAAAGAATGACCCTGCATTTGCAGCCAGGTCTGTGGGGCACCAGGCAGCTCTTTGTAACAGACTGAATTTGTGTCCTCCCAAAACGTATATGTTGAAGCCCTAACTCCCAGAGCCTTAGAACGTGACTGTATTTGGAGACAGGCCCTTTAAAGAGATAATTTAGGTTAAATGAGGTCATAAGGGTGGGGCCCTAATGCAGTATGACTTGTGTGGCCTTAGGAGAGAAAGAGACACCAGGGGTGCACGTGCACCGCTGAAGGACTGAACCAGGGCGTGGCCAGAGGGCGGCCATCTGCAAGCCAGGGAGAGAGGCCTCGGGAGAAACCAAACCCGTCGGCACCTTGACCTTGGAGTGCCACCCTCTAGACCTCTGAGAAAATAACTTTGTTTAAGCCACCCAGCCTGTGGTATACGCAAGTCCTGGCAAACCGATAGGCCGTCACACCCTCTGAAAGAGACGAAGATTACGCCGGTCCTTGGCCCCCATCAGAGAGGTCTGGCTGGAGGCCGGCGGCATCCGCTGAGGGATCGAAGCCCAGCTGCTCCTGCAGGACGCTCTCTGCCGTTTCCACCTCCCCGTGTGAGCGTGCGGAGTGAGTGGAAGCCTGGTTCGTGGAGGAGAGCGACTCCTGGGGCAGGGCGGGAGACCAAGAGAAAACCATAAAACCAACAAAAAAACTGGACCTGGAAGAGGATGGAGGAGAGAAGGAAGAAGGAGAAAGAGAACGAGAAGATCTCACAAGAGTCCATGAAATGACAGAAAGGAACTGAAAGCAGAGACGCGGAGAAAGAGGCAGGAAAAAAGCAGGCGGGCAAAGGAAGGAGAATGTGAGAAGCCCTTGAGCATCGAGAAGAGACCAATGGAGGAGGGAAGAGAGAGGCGAAATAAAAGCGCAAGGCAGAGAGGGAATTCAGGAGAGGGAAAACTTAGGTGAGAGAGGTAGGAGACAATGAGGCTGGAAAAACTGCAGAAAGGAGAGAAAAGAGAAACATCCGACTCTGCTTTCCCTCATAGGCGGTGGCTTGTACTGCTTTGTCCCCCGTTCTGCCTCCCCCTCCCTCCCTGCTGTCCCTGTCTGTCCCTGTAGTAGCTGCGAGCCGGCCGGCGGGAGCTACGAGCAGAGCTGGGCCCCTGGGCGGATGGGCAGGAGCCCCGCACTCTGCTCCCAGCGGGCCTTATGTGCTAAAGGCACGAGTCAGCTAGTTTCTGGAGAAGAGGAAAAGGGAGGGAAAAGAGAGGCTGGCTGGGGACTTGATGGCATTGTCACCTCAGCAATGACAGGGGATTCCTGGGGGCCGCAGCGCTGAGCCAGAGCCCAGTGCTCTGACTTGGGAAGAATTCACTTCTTCCCCCATTCATCCCAGTACTTCCTGGTGATAAGCAAAGCTGGGGACCTGGTGGGAAAGGGAGGACACTTCCCACCCTCCTAGCACTTACCGGCCAGCGGTGCAGAGGGAAGTGAGTTCGCAAGAGATGGTGTGCAGCTCCTGTGTGAGCTCGTAATCCAGCAGGTAGCCGCTGAGATCCTGTTGCCCTTGGCAGACGGAATCGGCCTCCTTTGGAGGGCACATTTCCTTGTCGCCCAGGGCTGCTGCTCAGGCTTCTAGTTGCGAGCATGGACACTGACTAATGATCACCTGAGGCTCACCACAGCAGACGGGGAAAGGATCTGGTGGCACGCAGCCTTTCTCAGGGGACCTTCCCTGTGAGACGGTACACCGTCAACCCAGAGGAATGAATCTTGAGATCTTACGCAGGAGGATGAGGGTGTCTGTTTTTAAAGCGAAGAAAGGCTCACGTGGCACCTTGGCACCTTTCACACTTACCACGTGGGAGTTCTGAAGTCAGAGATGGAGCCAGTGGGGAGCCAGGAGACTGCCCAGCAAACTGTGGAAGGCTGCTGTAGGCGACACTTGTTCCTGAAATCGGGTTTCTTTCCCTGTTGTTTACTGGCGCCAGGTACTGTGCAAGCGTGTGTTTGTGAAGGTGCGGACATGATACAGCAACTGAGTCAACGTCCTTTCAAAGCTCATAATCTAGTGGGAGGACAAACAAGCCTCAATGACTGTGGTTGTGATAAGGGAGCTAAGTGTTAGGAAGAGGGAGGGAAGGTCGGGATAAGGCTGCTTGAGGTGATAGGATGTAAATTGGCCTGTTTAGGATGAACCGGGCTGGGTAAGGAGGAGCAGACTTCTGGAAGGGAGAGCAAGGCTTGGCACGAGGAGCACAATTTCTAAGGAGAAGGGGTTTTTCTGGAGCAGGCGTTTGTGGGGGGACCAGAGTTTGTAGGAAGAGAAGGGCTTTTAATAAGGAACAGGGTTTCGCATGATGGGCAGGGCTTTGTGCGGAGGAGGCTTTGCAGAGAGGAGCAGACACGGGAGGAACAGGGCACGTAGCAGTGTCAGGGCTTCCTAAGGAGCAGGGATCTGTAGGAAGAGCAAGGCTCTGCGGGGAGGACCAGAGCTCTGTAAGGAGGAGCAGGGTTTGTAGGAGAATCGGGGCTTTGAAGAAGTAGGATTCGTAAGGATGAGCGGGGCTTTACAGGAGAAGGGAGGATTTCTAGGAGGAATAGGGCAATACAGTGCAGGGGAGGAGGGCTTTGTGATGAGTAAGGAAAAACAGCTCAGAGCTGTGTAAGCTGTGTGAAGTACAGCAAAATTTATCAGGCCCAGAGAGCATGGGACTTCAGCAACCCCCTCCCCACCCTGCACCCAGGCTCAGGGCAATTGAATGGTGTTTAAAGGCACTTTGTTCCCGACTGGCTTACTCTGCCATTATCTTCATGTTCCTGGAATTTGTACAAAGAACGATGTATAGCCAATCAATAGCTTGTTATTTTAATGTAAATTCTTGCTAAACAATTTGGGAACTGTCTCTCCCTTTCCTTTAAAAACCCACTTGTAACTGCTGCTAATCGGTGTACATTCAGGGCAACTAGAATCTATGCTCCAGCGCTGCAGTCCTCAAACTTGGTCCAAGTAAACTCTCTGCTCACATTAACTTTGCCTCAGTTTTATTTTCCTTTAGGCCAACAGTAAAGAGAAGCAGGCTTTGCAGGAGGTGCAGGGCTTTGTAAGAAGTAGGTCTTTGGTAGGATAGGCTGGGCTTTGTAAAGACAAATTAGAATTTGTTGAAGGAGCCAGGACTTTACAAGAATGAGCAGGGCTCTGTAGGAGGAGTGAGCTTGGTGGGAAGAGTAGGGTTTGTTGGAGGAGCAGGACTTTGTAGCAGTAGGACCTTGTCGGGGGATCAGGGGGGCTTCAAAGGTGTTGCAGGGCTTCCTGGGAGGAGCAGAGTTTGTAGGAGCAGGTTTGTTCAATGAGTGGAACTTCGTAAGGATGAGCAGGGCACTGTAAATAGGAACAGGTCTTTGTAGGAGGAGCAGGGCTTCCTGGGAGGACCAAAGGTTCTTTGGAGCATGGGGTTTCCTTAGCAGGAGCATTGTTTTTTAAGGAGGAACAGGGAATTCCTGAGGAGCATGGTTTGTAGGAGCAGGGCTTTTTAAGGAGAAAAACAGGGCTTTAGTGTTTTCAACTGGTAGTGGTGAAACTGGCAATATTAAAATAACGTAAGGCCATATGGCAGGAATAGTGATAAAAGTATGATTTTTATACAGGTATAGAAATAGCTAAAAGTTAACTAGCCTTTTTTCCCCAACTCCCCTAGCGCTATAACTGCTTACTGCTTAAATGCCCGGTGTCCTTGACAGGGGCAAGATCTGTGACTTCCCCAACCTCTTCTATAGATAACGTCGTATTGTAAAACCTAAGACTGGTCTTCGAGGTATCTTCTGGACTTTGCATTCAGGGTGGCCATGCGCGGGAATCCATCTAACAAGTCCTGCATAAGTGCCACGATGCCCAACCCAGAACTTCCGTTTACTAGGAAGACAGTTCTGCTTCCCAATGCTCTGAGTTCATCCCCAGCCAATCAGCAGACCCAATTCCTGAGCCCTTTCTTTGCCAAACCACCTTTAAAAATCTTAACCCCCAAATTCTCAAAAGGAGATGGATTTGAAAAATTACTCCCATCTCCTTGCCTGGCATCTTGCAACATTAAACTTTCTCACTGCAACTCCTGCTGTCTTGGTATATCGGTCTTTACTGGGTGGGTGGACCCAGTTGAGGAATACAGGGATTGCTGTATATTTATTCTTTCTGGGCATGATTCTCCATTCGATTGCTAGGGTGGGTATCCTGGCACCCCAAATTCCATGGCAAGGGTTGCAGTGTCAAGCAGGGTTCTACATGGCTTGCGGCAAAATACTTGCAAATTCCCCAGCCACACAGAAAGCAGAGGCTGACTCCTGGGCTTCTCAGGCCTAGGCTGAGTATAAGACCCCTCTATCTCCTTCCAAACTAGTGGAAAGATCAGAGCTGGGGCTGTGTTGATAAAACACTTCAAAGACCTGGGGAAACCTTTTCTCAAATGGAGGTGTGGCAGACTAATTAGCAGGTCACAAAACTGTTTTCCTTGTTGGGACACGGCTTCACTAGGTTCTCCAGCCTTGCTTGCAGTTAAGTGAGGCCACATTTGGCCAATGACATGTGATTAAAATAACGTGCACTACATTTTTGAGCACTTGCTGCGCACAATCCTCCATGTTCTTTCACATTCTGCAGCACCCTGGAAGAGAGCAGCTGGAATACAGAAGGAAGCCGCATTCTGCTTCAGCGGAAAGCTACTTTCCATATCTCCTGGAAGTGCTAGGGTTTCTAGTTACCTCTGTGGTTTCACCAACATAAGAAAAAGCTTTAGGCACCAAAATAACAATGGAGCAGGGATAGAAACCATCACAATTTAGGAAGATTTAAATGTCTCCCTTTAGCCTAACTAGAATTCCTGAGGCTAGGGTACAGGGAAGGTATTACTAAAACAGAGCTAAGGTATCTAACTGACTGAAGGAAACAGTCTTTCTTTCAATTCACTTGGGCCCTACTTTTGATTTTGAATACTTTCAAAAGATTTGCTGGATTTAAATGATCTAATAAAACAATTCGGAGAGAGAGAGAGAGAGAGAGTGTGTGTGTGTGTGTATACACCTTAAGTATTATTTGAGCAGTAGTCTACCATCCTAACTTAAATAGCTGAATAATCTTTAGAAAATGTTTATGACCTCAAAAATTCCAATACAATTTGCTACAGGAGTAGTACTTAATGGAGACATTCTTAATGAAGGTTGCAATCTGCAACTAATATTAAAGATGACAAACAACAATAAATTATGCAATCGAATTTTTAATAACAAAGATAACTATTTTTAACATGGTGAAATATACTTGGCTAAGTCCAGATTTAAAAAAAAAAGTATCTAGCCAACAGTACAATCATACAGCTTTGTACAGAACATTCCATAGATCAACAGAAAATACATTTGAGCACAAAAATAAAAAATATTTAAAGAGAATCTCTAAGCAGCATTTCTGCAAAAGACATATCTTGTACTGATTAAATATCTACAAGTGCTTTTCCTTTACAAAAATACATATATTCTTAATAGACTAAGTCATTAACAATGACCTGGTAATTCTTTCACTTCAATTTGAATGATTTATAAGCTAAATCTTACAACCACAAAAAGGTTTTTATTTGTATTAAGATGTTACCACTTTTGACAAAAAGCTTAAAATATTTTATATTTCAAAGGAAAATTAGCAACAGAACTTTACAATATATTCTATAATTTTATTTACTGTGAGGGCTACTCTATTAAAAACTGGTGCTCTCTGTTGCGTTGCTCAGATGCAGGAAAGCAGCAGAACACTGGTACTCCCCCCAAGCTCTCGTCGTGGACCACAGCTTCATAAGGACACTTAGGCCCCCATCCCCATTCTAAAAATTACAGCAAAAGAAAACTGACCCCAAACAATGTTAGGCTGATCCCATTACATTTTTAATGTGTAGAACTCCTGCTCCAGTGGACTGTATGGATAAATAAATCTCGTTACTATCTCTATTTACCCAGAAACATTTAATCTTCATTTGTACTATATTGGTTTCTTACTGCACGAAGCTCTATAAGATGGAAGAAAACTAAACCTGGTATTTGACATATATGTTTCACCTGATTCTAGATTAAAAGTAATTAAAACATCTCTGAAAAATAAGTTTTGAGTCATAGAAAAAGGGGTATAACGATACAGACACATTTAAATGAGCATCTAAAATAAATTTTTAATTTTACTACTTTCTGAAAAGGAAGTGCTCAAGCATTTTTATTCTTATTTGAAAATATGACAGCAAGTAAACACATCTGTGATAACTATTAAACTAGAAAGAGAATCACTTTGAAGTTATTGGAAAAACACCACTGCAAGAAAAACAAAACTATGAAATCTTGTATATTTAAGTACATTTTAATAAACCTGCAATCTGATGTTTTCCATCAAAATATTACTGACCTAGGTTTATCAAGTAAATCCAGAAACACTTGGTTATTTTGTGCCTTGAAAGGGTTTCTGAGTCTCTAGTGTATTTAATATATTTTGATTTTAGCAGACATGTTCCTATTGTTCCCCAAAATATAGGAATATACATCTTAAAATAATGACATTTCAAGTTTTTGTATTTCTAATCCAGAAATTAAAGTTTTGGCAAACTCATTTTTGAAGTTCCTACAACCAACATCTTACTGGTATAAAGCTTAGCTTGCTGGACAATTCCTTACGATATACCAGCCAGAGCATGTAATGAATAGAGCGTGCACCCATTTTTATCCTACCCAAGGAGATTTACCTAGTGACCTGTCAGAAAGACTTTAAATATGAGTTTTAAGGTGGCCCATAGCGTACATTCCCAAGAAGAAATGGTATAAGGAGGGTACTGAACTTCCTTTTGATGTACAAGCTTGTTCTGTGATCGCAATTCACCAAATTTGGTTGTATGGCTAAATTCTAATAACAATAAACCAATTGCTGAGAAGACAGTTACTTTTTATGGGGGGAGGGGACCACAGGCCCTTATGAAAATTTTGTTTCTGAATATAGAAAAAACACTTATACAAGTCCAACAGAAAGTACTCTTTTCTACACAAGCAAGCACGTCAGTACATTTACCAAAGTCTGTCTTTAACAAAATTTCTCATATTACGAAGAACCCAGGAGCTAAATAAGCTTAATTTTAGTTTACACTGCCTCCATGAAACAAAACGCTTCTCAAATTAAAATTTAAAAATTTCAATTTTCTTTTCAAAGTCTGTATTTCTCTCACTTTTCATCCACAGGGAGACTATTTGTAATGTTTACCTCTTCCTCACTTTTTAGGATTTCCTAAGATCTGTCAGATGGTGCTGGAAAACAACATATTTGAAAGAAAGTGTGCTCTGATTATTGCAAGAAAAACCTGTATTTGATCTCACCAAGAAATTCACTGTAAAGCCTTTCTTTGGTGATATTTTAGAAATTAATCAAGTTTATTGCCTAACTATATAAAATTGCAGTCTAAACATTTCTAACCTCCAACTGTTAAAACTGTCTCTCCACCATGGTTATTAATTAACAGTAAAATGTCTTTGGTGATATCTATATTCTTATGTAAATCCTTCAAGAAAAAGGTTACTCTAATTTACAAGAGCCTATTTAGATACGAAACCATAAGAGACAGGTACAGATAACTCAAACTTTATGCAGTAAATCTAAAACAGAAATGCACTTTAGCAATGAGGCACTTTCTCTTAAATATTTCAGTAAAGCTAAACAGTTCACAATATTATATAACACATTTTTTCTTAAAGAATCGGTTTAAATTTAGATTACATTTGAGTATATAATATAGTTGAGCAAAGTCATTACATTTATAAAATGTGGCACATTAGTATGGGATAGATTGAATAAAGAAATTTCAATGAATAAAGAAATATGCTTTTCTAAAAGTTGTTAGAAGACATTACCCAAGTTACCCACAACCCAGACTAAATATTACCTCATCAATGAGCCTTTTAGTTTCGTTTTCATACTCAGAAGTGTCTTGTTAATCTAGAGAAAAGGGTGTATTTTGATTTCTCCATTAACTGATGTGATTACTTCAATTAAAGTAATATTTATAAACCCCGGACATCCTTTATATCCATGGTTCCTGGACTCTTTTGTATCTATGATTTCTAAGGCAGATAAAACAGAAAACAAAACCTTTTATGGAAATAAAGTTCTTTCAGTTTATTACTTAAGAAACAATAGATTAAAGAAAAACATTTAGTTTTTTTTATTCTCTGCTTTTATGAATTCAGATGATTATTCCTATAGGTTATTTATATAGTTTGTTTTATAAGCACCCTAAATTTATAAAGCTAACCACAAAAGTTACTGTAACTGTACTGTACTGTTTCTTGCAAATTCTACAAACTGACTTAGGGGGCAATTAACTGGGCTATAGTATATATATAACTAGACATGAAAGTAGTCCCATACTTAGAGAGTTGTAGTTAAATATACCAAAAAAAGTTGAAGAAGTGTGTGGTTCTAGTAGTGATAACACCTATTACTCAGGATCATCAAAAAATGTGTACCTTTCCCGAAATGACAATTGATGCCTTCCTTTACATAAGGTTTTCACGTTTTGGCACATATTCCATTGCATTTCAATAAAAATGTTAATACATTAACAGTAAATAAACAATTTTATATAAAACTAGTCTCAGTTCCATAATCACTTCCTATATATTTCCTTGGAAAATAGTGAAATTTCATATGATCAGGCAATGAGCCAAATCTAAAGAGATTGGGTAGATAAAATTCATCTGTGGCCATAAGTTTCGGCCGGGGAGCCAAAACATCCAAGTCTCATTTGTAGTTTTTAAAAATGCACTCTAAATTGATGAATTAAGGTTAACTTCCATATACAAAACACTATATTGATCACTGACCTATAGGTGACAAATTTATAATTTTTGAAAGTTCTCAAGGATGTCTGGGAACTGGGTTTCACAGCATAGCAAAATAATTTCTATAGCCAGATCCAAATTCAGTTTTTGGTTGCGTGTAATGGTCTTTTCCAACCATTTACAAAGAGTTAACAAAAATCTGCCTTTTAGATTCTGCTTGTGAGTCCTCCCAAGAACAAACACAATCTAACAAAATGAAGTTAAGAAAAGTACTGCCATAACCTTTTTCACAAAAGTCAGGACAACTGAAAAATTATTAATAGACTTTTTGACTTGAAAAAAAGATGTAAAGAGAAGATAGTTATGAAGTTTCAGCTTCATATTGTGAAATGTATCAAGATTTAGCTGTATTTTGTATGTTTCTTAGAGTTGTACAATGTTTTATTTCTGAGAAGCATTTTGAAATTCAGAAGGCATTAATTTGTGATACATTTTGCTGGAAAATGTAGCACATTTATTTACCACATATACAGTATAAAAATTAAGTGCATAACACATAGATTGTGCTCATGTTAGATTTCTAAAACAAATATTTTCCTAAGTTTCAGAGATTAATTTGTTTCAAAGCAATTAATAAAATAATTTCCAAAGAAATTTTTTGAAAACTGTAAATTCCAAAGGATTTTAAATGAAGTTTTTAATATAATTTAAGGTAACAAGACTTTCTTTGACTTACAGACTAACCCCAAAATGAATGGAAGACTTAAAACTGCAAAACACAAGACATTATCACAGCTCTAACCTTAATGAACTCATGTGTAAAATGATAATCCCATTTCCTCCTGATTACTACAGGATCTAAAATAAAATACCCTTAAACCATTAATTTTGGTTAACATGTTTATCTTCTACACTGCATTTATTTTATTTTATGCATATGGTTTGGAAATGTAAAAGATAACTAACAGTTTTAATCTATAACTGTTTTGAGACTTTCGAAATCCATAAAATAGCTAATGTTATATGCTCTAAAAATCCTAATATTTAAAATCATAACCCTCTGCATGCCACAATAACATATACCTAAGGCCAACTTAAAGAGTTAACGATGCACTCATTAAATGACAGCAACGATGTAATGATACATACACAAAATGGGCTATACAATGAAGTTTCATGAAGCAGCACCCGCTTGTCATAAGGCATTATGAAAGAAGATTAACCTTACTTACACGTTAATTTTATTAGAAGTAAAGGTGATCAGCTGCCAACATTTCGAATGGTTGTGAATCTAACTTCAGTTCTCCAAAAAGTCACATACATTTTCAATCTGGAGGGCTAACATGCCTTCCTTGTGCAATTAGTAGACTACACTGACAGATGCTTAGAATGTCTACAATTATGATGTGCTCTAATGTTAAATAATTGAAATTCTTTGCAAACGGACTTGCACACTCAAGAACTATTTTTTTTTTTTTTTACACAAAAAGCTTACCAAGAACAGGATAGTGGCTCAAAAACCACTTTTCTAAATATATTTCCATATAAAACAATTTCAAGATAATTATTAGTTTCTTGTACAGTACTCTATTTAAACAATAAAATACTAAGTATGTGAAAACTGCAACACCACAAAGATTGAGCCATTTTAACTAGTGTAATTAAACATTAGAACAATTTTGGAACAGGCAAGCAAAATATTCAGAAGGCTGAATCGTGGCTGCACATCGAACTGATTTCAGCCAGGACTCGCACACCGTGAGACAGCACAAATACCTATGCAGACGGTTCAGTAGCAGAATGGCACTTGGTTTGCTCTTAATAGAAACAACATAAATGTAATTGACAATTTAGAGATAGACAATGGCCTTATTTGCATGCTGAAAATCTGGTTGTGTCCTTCTAGTCCACACACCATTAACTGTGCAATCTGTCGACGAGTAAACAGTGCAGGATTCATCTCAGAGATTTGTGCCCCTTGGTCTAACCGAAATCAATTCTTGGTCGATACTGCAATACCATAGGGTATGACTATAAAATAAAGACAGAGAGATAAGACTATTTATATAAAAACAATACAGTTTATATACAAAAGATTCTAAGAGTTTGGGGTTGTAATTTACAATATTTCCTGGTGCTAGTGATAATACCAAGATAATTTTTTTCATTTCATTATTTCATTTCAGAATATCACGGGGGTACAAACGCTTTGGTTACATATATTGCCTTTGCACTGCCTGAGTCAGAGCTACAAATGTGCCCAATCTCCAGACATTGTGCACCGCACCCATCGGGTGTGACTTTACTCATTCCCACCCCCACCTGCCCACACGCTATGAATGTTACTTCTATATGTGCACGTAAGTGTTGATCAATTAGTACCAATTTAATGGTTGAGTACATGTGGTGCTTGTTTTTCCATTCTTGGGATACCTCACTTAGTAGAATGCATTCTAGCTCTATCCAGGAGTATACAAGAGGTGCTATATCACCATTGTTTCTTAAAGCTGAATAGTACTCCATGGTATACATATACCACATTTTATTAATCCACTCATGTATTGATGGGCACTTGGATTGTTTCCACATCTTTGCAATTGTGAATTGTGCTGCTATAAACATTCGGGTGCAGGTGTCTTTCTTATACAGTATCATTTGCTCTTTTGGTAGATGCCCAGTAATGGGATTGCTGGATCGAATGGTACTTCTACTTGTATCTCTTTAAGATGTCTCCATATTGCTTTCCAAAGAGGTTGCACTAGTTTGCAATCCCACCAACTCAGCAGATTTTTTTCCTGAATATATTTGAATAATTTCTCATACTCTTC
>CAUYSK010083597.1:0-10689 GCA_963575035.1 Avahi laniger | reverse complement strand
GTTAAGACAAGCTCTTTGAAGAAGAGCTTATTGGGTCCCATTTCAGAGATGGAAATTGAGCCATGGAGCAAGTCAAAATCATTGGGGGTAGAGCCCAGCTCTCCAGCTCCCAGTCTGCTACTCCTTAGAAAAGCATGCCCTTGCCACGTTCTTTTTGCTCAAATCTAATGTTCTTTCTTTTACACTAAACTGTCTTCCTGCCTGTCCTTCTTCTGCTTCCAGATGCTTTAGCCCTTTCTCCATCTGTAGCCACCAAAAAAAAAAGAGAAAAGCATGCCCTGCCCTCTGCCACTGGGGCCCAAACAGCCCCACCAGGGACTGGCAAAGTCTCAGATCTGCCTTGAGGACTAAAGTCTCTAGCACAATGTCAGGCACATGGAAGCAAATCAGCAAATCTTAGTTCCCTTTTGCTTTCCTGAGATGCCTGGGGCCAGGGAACCCTGGGGTGTCAGGACAAAGGCAGTCTCATCCTGGATTCCAAGGGGATGGAAGCTTCAGTGCTCAAGGCTGATCACCAGAGGCAGAAGCCAGAAGGGAGGGAAGGGAGGGATTCTGGAGAGGTCAGCAGCAGCTGTCTGGAGCTGGAACCCTGGTGCTAGGATGCTGGTGGCAGACTCTGCAGCACAGCCAGGCTCGGAACCAGGAACTACAGTGTTAATCTGCCCAAAGCAGCAATGCAGGGCTCAGACCCAGATGCCAGGCACAAGGCTCCCAGGACTTAGGCGAGGAGAAGTGTTCCTAAATTAGAATCAGAGCGCAAAGCTGGGGTCACACCTCAGAGCAAGGGTCAGGCAAGGGAGCTGCTTCAGTTGGCATGCTGGGGCGGCTCAGACAGGCCGTGGGGAGCCTCCACCTTTGTCTCTGTTTACAGAAAGCAGGCTGGGGACCTGTGACCTGGGCATATGACTCAGCCGAGGAACCTCAGCCCCTTGGGGCCTCTGGAGCAGAGACCTTTTAGCTTCTTGCAGAGAGAGAGAGAGAGAGAGAGAGAGAGAGAAAGAGAGAGAGAGAGGGAAAGGGAGAGAGGGGAGGGGGCAGGGTGACAGGGAGAGCTGCAGAGGGGCTGGGCTAGGGGACAGGCAATTAAGGCTGCCTGAGCTGCCAGCCGTGCTGAGTGAGTCCTGCCCTTGCTGCAGAGGGGCCGTTCCTTCATTAGCTGCGAGCAGTCGCCCATCTCCGGCACCTTGGAGCAGCCTGGAGAGGCGGGACGCACGGCCAGCCTCAGGTGGCGTGGAGCTGATTAGGGAAAACGCGCATGAGGGCTGTGCCCACTTCCGCTTGGCCGGCTATTGCAGACCTCCCAGGCTCCTCCAGGGCCCTTTCCTGAACATTCTCTCCCTGCCCAGGGCAGGAGACAGGCTTATGGCTGGACTCTAGTCACCCGCCCATGTGGGTTCCCTTCTCCAGCCCCTTGGCCAGAGCCAGAGGCACTGGGGAGGGGTGTTAGAAGGGCAGGGGAGCCCCAAAGTTTCCAGTTTGAATTCCATGACGAAGGATGGCTGATTGCTAGGGTGTGTTTGGGAATTGAAGATAATTTTGATTTATGGTTTGTATTTTGAAGGATATTCAGGGCCATCTCTTTTATACCTAGACATGTATTATTATTTTAGGCAATTAAGTTCAAATGATATTCACAGAGCCCCCTGCTTGGTGTACTGGTGTTGCGACAGGCTGGCCCCTGGGAGGCAAGCAAAGCTGGGCTCAGGGACTCTGGCTGACTTTGAGTGTGCCAGGCACTGGTCATTTGAAAGGAGTAAAAAGAAACTTGGTATAATCCAAGGGCGCCTGGAATGTTCCAGAATAGGAGTGGTTGCTGTGCTTCCTGGGGAAACTTTGGCTGTAGCCCAAGCCTGCAGCTCCCCATCTCTCCGAGGATGGGGGACACCCTCTGGATGGAATCTGAAGACGGCTGTGTGTCCGTCCTGCCCTGAGGGAGGGGGTGTGAGGGGCTGAGGGGCCCATTCCTCCCCCTGAGGCAGGTGTCCCCCAAGGTTCCTGTCTGTCCCAGCTGGGCTGATACACGAAGAACTGGGCCTGGGCATCTCTGCTTGAAGTGCAGAGAATCCCAGAGTAGGAAGAGAGCTGGGAGACACCCGGCTCTTCCTGTCCATTTCATAAAGTGGGACCATGGGTGCCTCGTGGGGAGAGGAATCTGGGGGTAATCTAGCAAAGTCCACCGTGGAGAAGAGTCGTACCCTGAGTCTGAGGCCTTTAGAGAAGCTGGGACCCCCTTAAAAATGGAGTGCAAATTATCATGAAGGTGTGCCTTTTCCTGGGGACCTGGAGAGCTGTCTAGCGTTCTCAAGGTGCCTGCAACCGGAACAGGTTGAAATGACTCAGGTAACAGCAGAGCAGGGGTCTGCGGGGTAACCCCTGGCGTGAGGGTGGGGCACGGGTGGGGGTGGAAACAAGACTGCCTGCTGCCAGGGGAAACAGAGCTCTGAAGGTGCCCCCGATCTGGCATGAGCCCCATCTACACAGCCGCCCACCCGACCCAGCTCCCCTGAAGGCACAAGGCCCTCTGAGGAGATGTGTCTGTGGCCAGACCAGAGCCCTTTGTTAAGCAAACACAGCAGCCCTCCATTTAGCAGAAATAGCTCTGGAGCAGAGAGAGGGAGGGAGTGTGTCCACAAACCCATTTGCCGTTTAGGTGTCAGAAATAAATTTTACCACTGGAGTCTGTAGCATCTGATTAGTGAATTATTCAGTTGGGATATTGCGTTCCCTCTGACCTCATTAGTAACCCTGAGGTGAGAGGGATGCATTAGAGTAACCACCAGGCTGTCACGGAGGAGCAGAGTGGGCATTAAAGTGGATTAAAGTGCTTTACCAAGAACTACGGCACAACTCATAAAAACAGCGCACTGTTAAACCCGGGCTCAGCAAATAAACAGGCGGACGCCACTGGGGGGAGGTGGGGAGGAGAGCACAGCAGGGAGGTGGGGGGGTGGGGACAGAGCTCTGTGGCAATGTTGGTGGTTCTGCCTGTCCGCCATGCATTGGGACCCAGTCTGGGGAGAGGGTGCTCCTTGAGCGTGACTCAGTTGGTTTTCGTTTTAGGCCCTTTCTCAAACACCTTCCACGGTTGTCCTTTTTGTCCTCTTCGCCTGTGGGTCTTTGATTACTGGAGAGTTGACAAATTCAGAGTAAATAAGACCTTACTGAGCATCTACTATGCTGTGGGCTCTAAGTAGGAGTTTTCCATTTCAGTAAAACCTCCCGCTCCCTCGAGTTGATAAAATAGACGGTCAGCTAGTGGAGCGGGGGCTGCCCTGATGTCTGGTGCCCAGCTCTTCCATACCCCCACCAGCGTACCCCCACATAGAGAGACCTCCCCCACCCCTGCCTGGCCTCTGTGTCCGGAAGGTGTACCAGAGGGTCAGGCTGCTCCATGGATCAAAGGGAATATCGAGGGGGTGGGGAGCCCAATCTTTTGTTCCTCCTGAGGAATTCATATCCCCTTTAGAACAGTGGTTCCCAACCTTTTTGGCACCAGGAACTGGTTTCACAGAAGACAATTTTTCCATGGACCAGGAGGTCGGGGTGTGTTGGGGGATAGGCGGAGCTCAGGCAGTGATGTGCGGCCCTGT
Source organism: Avahi laniger (assembly GCA_963575035.1). NCBI lineage: Eukaryota > Metazoa > Chordata > Mammalia > Primates > Indriidae > Avahi > Avahi laniger. Next base: position 7,099 of record CAUYSK010083597.1, on the reverse strand, counting down.
TTTCCTAACAGGCCATGGACCTGGTACCAGCCACCAAGGCCTGGGGGTTGGGGATCAAGGTTTGGGGATGAAGCTTTAGAAGACCCCTGGGGCTTTGCATGTGCCAAACTCCATTCTTGGCCCTCAAACCAAGCCTAGCTGACCAGACCTTTGGGTCTGGCACTCTGTGACATGAGTGGGGGGTGGAAGGGAGAGGTGGTGGGGACAGCCCTGCTTCTGCTTATGCAAACCAAGGGCTCTCCAACCCCCTGTCCTTTGTTTTTGGAGAATGGAACCTGTTGCATAACCCTTAATGCAGAGGAACTGTGTCTTCCGCCAATAAGGATGGAGGGATTAGATAAAAACAGGATCTGATTCTGAAAGCTGATATCTTAACAGTTGTTATGAAGACAGCAGAGCCCAGCAACTCATCTCTATTCATCATGAAGCTGCCTCGCTTGCTGAGCTAAAGATATTGGGGTGTCCTCCTTGCCAAGGACCAGAACACAGATGGAAGGCTGCAATGTTCCAGGGCTGGATTTAGCTGCATAGACCGAGAAATGGGGCTGTCGAGGGCACCTCCTTTCTCCTTTGTTTGGGGATGGGGCTCTGGGCTGGAGTTCAAGGCTGTCCCAGGAGACCCAAGCCCCAGTTAGTGACCGTGTGTTTGCAATTGTTTGTTCAGCAGCAGTCGCAAATGGATGCTAAAAGGCTTTGTGGTTCATTGATGGTCATGCTCCCCTCCAGCCCATTCTTTATCCATTTTGTAGGCCAGCCGCAAACTCTCCACTGGCAGCCCCCGCCGCTGCCCTCACTTGGTGCTGGGTCCTAAACTCTGCCTGCTCGCAGCCCTCCCTCTGCCAGCAATGCTGTGCCTGGGAGTCCTTGCCTGGTCCCGTGTTTTGAAGAGCCTTGGCAGGGCTATGGGGCCTTGCTGGCCTTCTCCTCCACCAGTGCCTCTGTCTGAGCTCACAGCAACTGGGTAGGGCAGGTCCACGTGGGAGCTAGTATGGTCTGACTGGTAAATAGTTTATTCAGGACACCTGCCAGGAGCTTAATCACAGCGGGAAGGGGGCTGGAGAGAGGGGCTGTTGGGAGATCCATCATCACTTTAATTTGCACTTTTGGACCCCCAATTTGATCCCCCTGCAAAGGCCAGATGAGGAATGACTGTGTGGGTGACAGACAAGACCTCCATTCTATATATGCAAAGAACACATTCTTCACAACTTGGAGTGGAGGCAGGGGCAGCTGAAAGGCTATCTCTGCTTTGATGGTGCCCTGAGACATTAATCTGCGCGTCTGCTACAACATGGACCAACCATGAACGTTGTGCTCAGTGACAGAAGCCAGTGACAAAGGACCACACATTGTACAATTCCATTTATATGAAATGTCCAGAATAGGCAGATCCATAGAGACAGAAAGTGGTTGCCAGGCACTGGGGGTGTGGGGGGACTGGGGGATGATGGTTAAGAGATACGGAGTTTTTTAGGGGGCGATGAAAATATTCTAAAATTGACAATAGTGATGGCTGCACAACTCTGATTATACTAAGAGTCACCGAATTATACACTTCAAATGGTGCATTCCATGACGTGTGAATTATTATATCTTAATACATCTCTCAAAAATAATCTATGCATCTTTTTCTCCCAGCAGATGTTTTCCTCTTTATCTTCTCCTGCTGAATTGGGTACATAACTCTGCTCTTTGGCCCAGGGGAGAGAGGGTAAGAAATGTGAAAACCTGCACATCCCATAGGCTTTTGTGCTTCAAAAACCTGAACAACTAGGCAAAGTTAGATGAGTTATGGAGGAGGTGAAAGGAAGAAGAAAGAGATGCGTGGATATAAATATAGTGCCATAGAGAAACAAAAGGGAAAGCTACACTCTCCACGCTGGGCTGGAACGCGATCACAGGCAGGAGAGAGCAGGAGAGATGCACGCAAGCTCCAGCTTAGCGTGGACTCGTGCCCTCTTCCCTGGCAGTGCCCCCAGCGAGGAGGCAAGACCCCACACAGGTGTGTCTGCATGCTGATATATTTGGGCAGAGAGGATCTTCCACTGGCTATCGATTCCTAACAAACTACTTTGAATCTTGTAAAACAATCACTTTGTTAGGCTCACAGACTTTGTGGGTCAGGAATGCAGAAAGAGCATGTCTTAGGAATGGCTTGTCTCTGCTCCACGAGTTCCAGGAAAGAGTCAAGGGCTGGGGGTGACTTGCCGGGGTCTGGACTCCTACACAGACTTATCCACCCATATGTCTGGCAGTCACTGCTGGCTGTCAGCGGGGATCTCAGCTGGGACCGTCAGCTGGAACACCTGAGAGTGTCTTCTTTCTGTGGCTGTGGGGGCTTCCTCATAGCATGGTGGCTTAAGTTCCAAGAATGAGGATCCCAAGAGAAACAGGCAGAGCCGTGTCTCCCTTTAGAGTCACATAGTGTCACTTCTGCCATAGTCACAAGACTCCACTTCTCGATGGGAGGAGTTTCAAAGTTTTATCTTAATAAGAATATGTGGGGTAGAAGATATCACGGCCCTCTTTGGAAAATACAGCAGGCCACATGAGACAGTAGGTGGCTTTGGAGAAGGGTCCCTGGCCTCAATCACTACACAGAAGAAGTTTGTGCACCATTAGACCCGAACGGGCCATGCAGAGAGTAGCAGTGAAAGTTTCAGGAGTCATCAGAGTGGACAGATGGCCACAGCATCCCTCACATTGCCCAGCCCCCCGTCACGTCCCGGCATAACTTAAGACCCAGGAACCCTGTGCAGGGGGCAGGAAAGCCTCAAAAGGGACTAAGATTACATTTCTGCCAACCAGACAGAAGGGAGCTCAAGACTGGAAATTGCGTAGAGTTTCAGAATTAATGTTAGCAAGTATCTTGCACACTTGGAGTTCAGAGCATGAGCTTTGTACTTGTTCTGCATCCATTCACCTCTACAACGAGGTCACCAAAGGGATAAGGAACAAACAACCAAACATGGAAGTAGGATTGAGGGCTAAATTAGCCTTTCAGCCTGTCCAAGTCTCAGGTTAGTCCCTTGGCATGGAAGATCACATAATGTAGAACATAGAACACACGGGACGCACGCTAGAGCTCCACGCCTGGGACATGCTAAAGCTTAACACACATGAGCTGTCATCACTGTTCTTGAGGCCAAGTGGTCAGGGCTTAGGTCCCAAGCTGGGAAGTGGCCTCACCTGAGTTGGAAAGTGTCCTCTTCCTCTCCCTGGAGCCTCAGAAGGTTGTCCAAATCACTAATCCCTTTCCTGTTGTGTGAAAATAACCTGTGTCTAGCTCAGTGTTTCACTGTGAGGGGTGATTTTGCCCCCAAGAGGACATTTGGCAATGTCTGGTGACATTTTTCATTGTCACCACTAGGAAGGAGGGTGCTACTGGCATTTAGAGGGTAGGGGCCAGGGATGCTGCCAGACATCCTGCAATGTGTGGGACAGCCACACGACAAAGAGTGATCCAGCCCCAAATGTCAGTAAAGCCCAGGTTGCGAGACACTGGTCCAGTTGTTCCTAACAAGAAACAGATCTTCACGGGAGATTCTGGAAACACTTGTCCCCCTTTGCTCTCCCTGTCAGCATGGTATCCCTACCCTCGCCCCAAGGTGGTGACAATTTTTTCACCATATTCCAGAAGGAAGTCCACCAGGCAAAGTTCCTTGAAAGTACTAAACTTGAGTCTGTGTGTGATTTCTTTTTGCATTTTGCAATCACGCATATGCTAAATATAATTTTTTGTTTTTAAGGCATCATAAAATCTGCCTTCCTTATAGATCAGAAAGAGTTATCCAGTATGAAAGTGAGCTTTATAAATGGGAAATACATGATTTCCTGACAGGAAAAAGGATGGTGAGACCAGGGTCCAGGTCACTTACCTTGCGGTCAGGGATAATGAGTTTGGAGAAACTCAAAAGAAAAATCTGGAACAAACCATTGATTATAGGGAGAGAGAGGAGTAGAGGAAGAGGCTGTGAGAGGAGGCGTTTAGGGAGACAGAGGCTACCCCTGAAAGGAGACAGTGGGGACAGGTCAGCTGGGAAAGGTGGCTGGTGTTTCTGGGGCTGTGTGGGGAGCGGGGCTGAGGAAGGAGCCTGAGAATTGCTGGACCCCCGAGCAGGAGGAGGAAGATGAGGGGAGCTTTGTGAATCTCACTTTAGACCTAGAACTCGGGAATGGACTTAGCTTCCTTAGGAATTCGGGGGTCTGAGAAGAAGAAAGGCAGAGGAAGGCGAAGGAGGAGGAGGAAGGAGTGAGGGGAGAGAGGCAGACAGGGATGGCGGAGAGCGCTGGAAGCCAAGGGCTGGAGGGGCAATGGAGGCCCCTGGGTGGTGGGGAAGCTCCTGCGGAGGATCCGGCACCTCCTCTCCTGTTCCGGGTCTCTACGCATTTTGCCAGGTAGCTCTGCGCCCAGACTGGCTAGCTGGGGGTAGCCTGCGTGGCGGGGACCCTGACAGGAGGGGCATGAAAGGCAGCAAAGGAGGAAAGAGCACAGGAGCGAGCTCCGGACCGGACACAGCTCTGAGCCCCTGGAAACCTGGGCGCGGTCAGGTGTGCAGGCAGGGAGCCTCCTGCCCCCCCCAAGATGATTCGTTTGTGTTCCAGGGTGGAGCTGTCTCTCTGTGTGACAAAGACACACATGGCAGAGCCCACAGACACTCGCTCCCCTCCTCTGGAAAGCTGTTGTCAGAAGCCCGCTCTCCCTGGGAGGAGCGGGCAGGGGAGGGAGCGCGCGGGCGGGCGGAGGGGTGGGGCAGGGAAGGCGGCTCGCGCTCCTCCCTGGCACTTGCTATTTCGGACCCACCGAAAGTCTGTTCCTCCTGGGTCTCCACTCAAATGCAAGTGACAAGACTCCTCGCAGCGATCTCTTCACTTAACCCCTTTTGCTGGGCCATCTGTTCGGAACTCGGATGTCTGCGTCTCCTCGGAGCAGACAGCACGTTATCCTGCCTCCTTGCCTGGCACAGGCTCTGTCCTTCGCGGCTGCCCCTGCCCCACACAACAGAGCCCGAGCGCTCGCTCACGTCCTGAGTGACAAGGATACTTGCAGGCCTGTGGGCGAGTGGATCACAGCTGAGCAAAAAATACCGGAGGCCTGGTTCCTACTCATCCTTCCCTCAGATCCCAGCTTCTGCCCCACCTCCGCTGACTCCCCCGCTGGATTTTAAAAATACTCCCTGGTGCCTGAGTTTCTCTAGATGGTCAGCGAGGCGCTGGAGCTGCCACTGGGTATTTCACACCACGCCGTGATCCTTCCAGAAAGTCTTCCAGGGGCCTGTTTTCTCCAGCTCTGGGAAAGCCTCAGCCACCCCAGGGCTTTACACACAGACTCCCTTTTACTCCTGGCCTCGCCTCCCTTCATCTGCTGTCATTCTGGAGAAACTTCCTAGAGCAGCGCAGTTCCATGGAACTTTCTGTAAGGACAGCGATGTTTTCCATCTGCACTGTCCGATATGGTGCCCACTGGCCACATGTGGCTACAGCATGCTGGAAACACGGCAGTGCACCCAAGCAGCTGTATTTTTAAGTTTAATTTAATTTAGTCTGAATTGACTTCAACTTAAACTTACACGGCCACCACAGCAGCAGCAGCCCCTGGGACGTTGTTAGCCAGGCAGAATCTGGGGCCTCTCTGGGGTGGGGCCCAGCAACCTGCATTTTAACGAGCCCTCCGGGTAGTTTTCCTGCACAGTGAAGTTTGAGAAACACTGATCCAAAGCTGATCCCTTGGGAAGCCCCAGCTCCCCTGCGAATGCTTGCTGCCCCCATCGCCCGGGGCTTTGGAGAGCAGGGCTTTGGGAAGATGGCCCCAACCCCCCTCTGGGTCTCTGCGCTGGGTTTCCTGTCCGTGCCTTGGCAGAGAAGGCAAAACTGGCCTTAGATAGTGCCTCTCACACACCCCCGTAGCAGGCATCATCGGCCGTGGGAAGTTCTGAATAATGAATGTGGCAGAGAGGGGTGCTGGCTTTTTCCGTTCACTCGCTGAGCACCTTCCCCAGAGGATGAGGTGCACAGTCATCGCCCACCCCAAGAGCAATCTTCCCTGGGTGAGAACAGGCCCCCGCCCCCGCCTTTCCTCCTTGGCCCACAGAGGCTGAGAGCCAGGCCTTAGAATTAATTCCAAGCAAGGGGATGCAAGGCGTGCTCAGCGACAAAACAGCCAAGGTCTTATTTTCTCTTTTTTTCTAGCCAATATTTATTGAGCTTATCTTCCAGGTATGTGCTAAGTGGTTTGTGTGCTTACTCCTTACAACAGTCCTGTGAGGTGGTTTTGTTGTCCTTATTGTTCAGAGGAGGAGCCAGAGGCTCAGAGCAGTGAAATGCCTGGACAAAGTCAACAGCTAGTCTGTCTGACTCCAAAGCCTGAGCTTTCGCCGGAAGCTCCGTGTGTTCCTCCGTGTTCTCCTCCGCGGCCAGCACGGCAGGCATGGGCTCCCAGTTGGAGCCCCTGAAAGAGGAAGGAGCCTGGACCGCCAAGGATGTCAGCTCTTGCCAGTGCTCAAGAAGCTGGATTCTGAGCAGAAATCCCTGAGCCACTGATTCAAAATTGAAGGGCGCCTAATTACAATTTACTCGTACATCGGGAACCTTAGTTGTGATTCATTTAATATCAGCTCACGTTGAAACCTTCACCTCTGTTCCTTCTGCCTTCGTCTCTTTCCAATGTCCCTTGCTGTCTCCCGACTAAAAGGAGCCAAAGCTGAGCGAGGGCAGCGAGAATGGGGTGACCAGACCCCACCTGCAGTGCCGGCAGCAGCCCTGGGCGAGGGCAGGCTTGCTGAGGTCAGAGGGCGAGGAGGAGCTGCCCAGAAGCAGCTGGGTACAAGAGGAGCAGCGTTGTCTGCAATGAGGGCAGCCCCAGCACCTGTCCTGCAGTGGCCAGAATGTGATCCTTCCTGGGACCCCCAAGTCCTTTCCAGGAAGACTCCGTGGTGTAACCCTCCAGCCTCTCCTGTGTCTCCCGGCTTGGTTCTCATGCACTTTGCTGCTCTCTCTCCTTGCCTCTTGTTTCCTTCAGAGTGTCTGTGTCACCTTCCAAGTTTGCCTCTGCCCTTGAGTGGAGACATGGGGGTCCCCAGGGGATGATCAGGGTGTGAAG
>CAUYSK010083596.1:0-31308 GCA_963575035.1 Avahi laniger | reverse complement strand
AGGGGGGAGGAGAGGACGGGTATATGCACAAACAATGAGTGAAATGCGTACCTCCGGAGGAATGGACACACTTGAAGCTCGGACTTGGGAGGGAGGAAGGGTAAGGGCATCATACGTAACCTAATCATCTGTACCCCCATAACATGCTGAAATAAAAAAAAAAAAAACGGGTTTTTAAATGAGTTTTCAAACTAGTTTGACTGGGTTAAGTCCCCGTTTTGCCACTTTTTGGTCATGGCACTGAGCAAGTCACTTCACACAATTTCTCTCTAAGCTTCATCTATAAAAAGGGACGTTATAGTACCAGCGATGTAGTGAGGATTTAGTGAGATATATGTGAGCACTTAGCATAGCGTCAAACACAAAGTAAGAGTTTAACAAATGGTGGCTAAAGTTAGTAGGGATGAATGAATGTTAATCTCTGTCTCAATTGTGGACACTTCTTCCACTTAGTGAGCACATGGTGTGTATCAGCAACTGTGTTAGACATTGTTCCAGGAACTTAAATTCCTGTTGATAGCTTGAGTCCCTCCTAACATTTGCTGTAATAATTTTTTTCTCTCTCTTGGGAAAAAAATAGATTAACAAATGATAACTGTTGTTTCTTTTACTGAAGTGAGGCAAAGATAGCTCTGTGCACCTTTCCCAGAGGTAAATATCACATTTTGCAACAAGTGAAACAGATAATGCTTGCAAATTCACATGTGAAGATTATATCTACAACAGGTGCTATTAAACCTTATTTCCTACCTTCATCACTGTAGGGGTTGAATTGTGTCCCCCAGTAAGTAAGATGTTGAAGTCCTAATTCCCAGTACATTTGAATGTCACTTTATGTAAATACGAGTTTACTGATGATCAAGTTAAGATGAGGTCATTAGGTTGAGTCCTAATCCGGTATGACTAGTGTCATTATAAAAAGGGGATATTTAGACACAGAGACATTCAGAGGAAAGACAATGTGAAAACACACGTGGAAAAGGGACCACGTGACTGAAATGAGGTACCTATAAGACAACACGAAGGGATTGCCGGCAAATACCAGAAGCTTGAAGAGGAAAGAAGGGATCCCCTGAAGCCTTCAGAGGAAGCATAGCCTTGCAAACACCTTGATTTCAGACCTCTCGCCTCCAGAACTTTGAGACAAATAACTGTTGTTTCAAGCCTCCCAGTTCTTGGTACTTTTTTTACTGAAGCCCTAGTAAACTAATGCAATCACTGTCACCAATACCCTCTTTGGGCTGGTGATCTGAAGAGATTTAAAAGCTCCTATAGGAAAAAAAAGACACTTGCATTCAAATGTTTATAGCAGCACAATTCACAATTACAAAGATGTGGAAACAACCCAAATGCCCATCAATACATGAACAGATTAATAAAATGTGGTATATGTACACCATGGAGTACTACTCAGCCACAAAAAAATGGTGATCTAGTTTCTTTTGTAACAACCTAGATGGAACTAGAGAACATTCTTCTTAGTGAAGTATAATAAGAATGGAAAAACAAACATCACATTTACTCAATACTAAACTGGAACTAATCAATCAACACTTCAGTGCACATACAAGTGCACGCATAAGTAAAACTCAAGGGAAATCAAGCAGGTGGGAGGGAGGAGAAGGGAATAGGTAAATTCACACCTAACGGGTACAATGCACACTAATTGGTGAAGGTCACCCTTATAACTTTGACTCAAACTACACAAAAGTAAATTATGTAACCAAAACATGTGTACCCCCATAAAATTATGAAATTAGAAAAAAAAGCTCCCATAGGCCAGTTGTAGTGGCTCATGCCTATAATCCCAGCACTTTGAGAGGCCAAGGTAGGAGGATTGCTTGAACCCAGGAATTCAAGACCAACCTAGGCAACATAGTGAGGCCCTCATCTCTACAAAAAATAAAAGCTCCTGTAGCATATAGCCAACTTGTGCATATGGCATGCTCAAGGGTGAGGTTAAATGACAAACTACCTGCTTTTAAAATAAAAAGTAGATACATAGTAGCAGGCATTAGGGCTAGCAGGAGTAAGATGAAATGCCAGTCCTCAGCAAGGAAAAAGCTCTGTTAAAGCTCTGTTAGCATTTATTAACCAAGGGAATTTTCCTTGAGGGGTTTTAAATTAAACCCCTCAAGTGTTTAAAGGAATTAAAGAGGTTCTAAATTAAAGAGGTTCTAAAATGATAGAGAATATGGATCTCCAAAAAGAATGAAACAAATGTCAAGGTTTTAAATGTGGGAGAGATGAGAATGGAATACAACAGGAGTTGGCAAACAAACCAAATCTGCCCGCCACCTGTTTTTGTAAATAAAGTTTTACTGGAACACAGCCATGCTCATTTATTTACATATTGTCTATGGCTGTTTTTGTGCTACAACAGTAGAGCTGAGTCATCATTACAGAGATCCTATGGCCTGTAGAGCCTAAAATATTTACTATCTGGCTCTTTACAGAAAGTTTGTTGAACCCTGGAATAAAGAAATGCTCTGTATCAGTCGTTCTCAAACTTCAGTGGGCACCAGAATCACCTAGAGGCCTTGTCAAAACTCGCATTGCTGAGTCTCCCAGATGTTCTGACTCAAAACATCTGAGGTGGGGCCTGAGCATTTGCATTGCTAACAAGTTCCAATGACCACACTTTGAGAAATATTGCTCTAACTTTACATTAACCAGATGTACACTGAGGTAAGAGTGATTTAAGACAGGAGTAAGGATTAGGGAAGAGAAGGAGATTAAAAAACTGTGCATGATTTTAAAAAAGAACAAAGTTGGAGGACTTAGATTACTGACTTTAAACTTACTATTAAGCAACAGTAAGCAAGACAGTGTGATATTGTCATAATAATAGACAACAGTTCAATGAAACAGAGTAGAGAATCTGGAATTAAACCAGCACATATATAGTCAATTAAATTTTGACAAAGGTGAAAAAGTAATTCAATGAAGAAATAGTTGTCTTTTCAACAAATGGTGCTGGAAGAATTGGATATCCATTAGCAAAAAATGAACTTTGATCCATTATTCACACTATACACAAAAAGGAGAATAACCAGCCTTTTTTCATGGTTTATAGCTGATTAAGTCAGTCACTTATGCATGGACTACACCTCAACATTTTTACGAGACAGAAAAGATGAAAAAAGTTTGAAGAATGTGACAGTGTAGGGCTTTGTGTCATTCACCCAAACTCTGCATTAGCATCAGAAGAATATTGCTGAGACTCTGTCATGAAGATTACTTAGTCCTAAAGATGAGAAAACAGAATCTTAATCTCAAATTCATATTCTGGTAAAAAAAAAAAAGTATTATTCAAATGTCCTTAAGGAGAGAGGATACCCTATATTCAAGTATTGCTGAATAAACACCTTGCACCTTGTAACCCAGTTTTTCATCCCTACCATGCAGAATTTTGCCAACTACTAAGGATTTTGCCACCATCAGCAGCAAGAAGTATTTGCAGATGCTCTGTGATCTATTCCAGGATTCTCTAATACACAGGGAAAGCCCTTCATCATGCATTTAACGAAATGTTGGTTAGCACACAGGAGTCAAGAAGTAGGTCCCGAGAACAGGAGATAAATCTAAAAGTAAAGGATACACTTTGAAATGTTTGTTAGCTGATAGTTAGACTTGAGTTTCATAGATGTATCTACATGGGCCAAACAAATCCAAGAGCCATCTGAATAACTCATGCCAAATGATTTCATCTAAATTAGACCAGACAATTGTGTCAAAAATAAATTAACAGATATTTCTTATTGTTTACTTAACTGGACACTGAAATTCAAGAAGTGTCTCTGCTCTTAGGAGAATCTGAATATAGATGGGAAAATAAATAACCTTATAATATGGGAGCATGAAGAGGCAGAAGCCAGCTCTGCCCATGCCTGAAAGCCTTCACATTTAATCTGAGTCTTGAAGAAGGACTAGTGTTCCAGATAGATGGGCTTGTGAGGTAGCGAGGAGATGGAGCTGTGGGTTGGGGACGACATGCTAAACAGGAACAGCATGTTCAGAGGCAAGAGAAAGCATAAGCTAAGCTCAGGGAAAAGCAAATTCTTCTGTATATCTGTAATATAAGGTGCTGAAGGGCGGGGTAAGAAAGGAGACTGTGGTCAGACGTCCCTTTGTGCTCGATATCCCTCTGTGCCATGCTGAGGAAAGCACACTCTACCCTTTCAAGCACCTTTAAATCACTTTAAAGAAGTGATGTTATCAAACCTGTGTTTTAGAAAGATCACATTAAAGTCAATGTGATGGGTTGAATGTGGCAAGAATGGAGGCAGGGAGACCAGTCAGAAGGTTTCTGTAGGAAAAAGTCTTCAAATAGGACAGTGGCAATGCAAGGAGAGGGGGATGAGAAATACTTAAATTAAATCTTGATGTGGCCTGAAATATTTAGAAAACTCAGTTAACAAGATTTAGTAATTGATTGGACTTAAAGGACAAGGGGAAAGAAGAGTTGTTACAGATGATTTTCAGATTTCTGGCTTGGGGAAACTGAGTGTATGATGGTATCAGTATCAAGGTTGAAAACACAGGAGAAAAGTGGAGGAAAGATGACAGATGAGCTTGCTTTTGGACACATTGAGTTTGTAATGTCTGTATTTTTACATGTGTGTTTTCTAGGTATACATTCAAAACTAGGACCTAAAATCGAACTGATAATAGCAGCAAACATTCTGAGCCCCAGGCATTCTTCTAAGAATTTTCCTTATACAACCCATTTAATCTTCATAACAACTCTAGGAGAAAGTTTACTCTATTTTACAGATGAGGAAAGTGAGGTCCAGAGAGGTTAAGTGACTTATCTAATATTACAAAGCTAAGAGTAACTTTTGGAGGCCACTCACTTAATCTCTATGGTATCTAGTCAAACTTCCTTACTCTACTAAGGAGAAATTTACCCAAAGTTGTATTAGTAGCTAGTATTAGCCAGAATTAAATTATGGTTACCCAGTCTAGAAATTAAACTTGGATTTTCCACATGGTTGATAAGAATTCTAAAATATATTTCTCTTTAAGTATATAAGGAAAAGCAAGCTAAAAATAATAATAATAATGCATTTGGTTAGTTTCAGGGGTTAGAGAATCAAGTAAATGGAGTGAAAATGTATTTTATGTAGCTGTTATCCAATTAGAAGACGTCAAAGGAATTTCTTCCCACACGGTGAATAATGGAAGAAAAGATTGGTGTGCCACCAAGAGTATCTCCCATTGTGCTGCCATGTGAGGGTGGTTCTCTGACTTACATTTGGTGAAGGGATCACTTTTTCACTCTGTTTTCCTTTATTTTGCTGTCAATTAGAGCTTTTGCTCAGGGGAGTCTCCACCTCCCCACCTCCATTCCCCTTCCTCATTCCTGGTTAGTACAAGGCCATGATGAACCCACTGCCACCCAGACTTCCAGCTTCAATCACTAGTTACTCTAGGGAAAATGCTAATTTAAAAGACTCCCTGAAAAACATTCTGAAACTGCTGAAATTTTAGAAGCAATAGAAAAATACACCTACTTGGGGATTTCACCATATACAAAGAGGCTGGACACAGAGGAAAAGGTGAAAGAAAATCTGAGCTCTAGTCTTAGCTCTGCCATTAGCTAGGGTTTTGACCTTGGGCTAGTCACGCAACTTCTCTGCATCTCAGTTGCTTTGTTTGTAAAATGAAAGCCTTAGATCAAATGATCAAGTTTCCTTCCAATTTTATAACTTCCTAGTACTTTTCTTATACCTAGACAAGAGCCTTTTCTTATACCTAGGCAAGTTCCCTGTTCTAGGACTCATACTTTAGACATTCCAAAGAGATGAGCCTACCCTTGGACCAGGCTCCAAGCACCCAGGATCCCAGAATCCTATGACTATGCAGGCTGCAGTATCCACACGCATGTGTGTGAGGGCCTCAGACCACTGCGTGGACCTGGGGCTGGGGCGCAAAGCTGCAGACTGGCTGTCTCTCCTACTGCATTCTGGCAGTGAGCTCCGAAGAGTCCAGAACCTGGCCTTCCAATTCATTATAATATTTGTTAATATAAGAAGATAGAACATATCTTATTTCACAGTTTCTTACCTTGATTTGTAACTTTAGACATTTTGTGATTGGACTTCTATTTGCATTCTTGCCCTGGGCCCTGAAAATCTTAAAGGTTACCCTAGAGATTTGTATTCAATAATCAAGGTCTTCAGAACTCTGTAAGTTTTAGTTAATACAAGATGCAAATAATGATGCAGGGTGTGGGTGAATGTGGGGTGGATGGGGCATGTGTACATTAATTCAGAGTCTCAAATGAATAGTCATTCTTCTCTCAAAAATTCAATATCATGCCTATTCTTAAATAGGCCCTAGGTTATTCTATTGGCCCCTAGGTTATTCTATTGGCATTTACAAGGCACTGTAAATCAGTAATCTGTACATGATAAATCTAACTTCCAAGTAATATCTGTTGATAAAGTGTTAAAAATCTGGTTATATGATTTTCTCATTTTTCCCCCTTCACCACTAGGCAAAAAAAAGGTGGGTTTAGAGGGTAAAATGTGGGACTTCAGACATATGCTTCCATTAAATGATAAGGAAATCTTAAGGGTCTAAAGGAGCTAGAATAAATTCAGTGGGCTTTGTTCTGCTGTGTACTCCACCCCAACGCCCCAAACGTTCATGTTCATTTTCTTTCTGTTTCTCCCCCTGGCTCTCACTCTCTTTCTCTCTCTCATTTTTACTCTTTTCATACCTTGGACATCAGCTCCGGAAACCTTTCAAAAAGAAGGTTTCTCTTTGGAACTTCATAACATTTCTTGGCCCCAACACACTACTCTGGCCCTCTACTCACTTGAACTACTCGACGATGTCAGTAATTCTCATTCTCGCTCTCCCCACCTTTCTGCCCATCCTCTTGCCCCCAGTTTTTCTATTGCTGTGGTTTTTTGTTTCTTTTTTTTTTCCTGGTCTATCTCCTATTTCCTCTAACCTTTTATATTTCAGCATATTCATTAATGTTAAAATGTCAATGGCTAATAGCACTGACCCGTGCCACCCTGTCAAAGCACTGATTTTTTAAGAGGTTTCAATACCTTATTGGAGAGTTCCCAACTGTACAAAGCCTGAAAGTTGCCAAGAGATCTTGTTAAAATGCAAATTCCTGAATTCCAGCTCAGAGATCCTAATTCTGTAGGCCAGGGGTGAAGTTGAGGAATCCACATGTCCTAAAAAGCATCTGAGGTAGTCTACAGATGGCACATTGAGAAATAATAACTTATTTCAAAAGAATGATTTTTATAACACAAATTTTAGGCATGATGGCAGGAATATGGAAAGATCTTGTTGGACTTCAGGTGTACTTACTTTGAGAGCCCTTCAGGTTACGCTAGTAGTTAACACGGTCCACATTAGTACCATGCTTTGTAGTTAAAACAGGCTCACATCCTGAATCTGAGACACTCCTCACAACAACCCTACAGGTAGATTATAGTCTCTCCACTTTACATATGGAGAAACTGAGGCTCAAAGAGGGTAACTCAGTAACTTGGACTTTCAGCCCACGTGGCGATTATTCCTCAGGCAGACCCAACCCAGCTGCTTATCTTGGACTAGAAGCCCTAGTAAATAAAGGGGCATTTGCTTGAGGGCTTTGTGTGTGATCATATGATTTCTGCCATTGGCCAACTGTGAATAAGGAAGTTTATTCGCCTGAGAATTTGCCAAACTGCCTTGGTGAATTGTTCCATTCCAGGTACTGGAAGATAATTGTGCTTGCATCTAAGGAACAGATTAGAAACTGAAAGCTTGATGTCAGAGGCAAGGACAGTTAAATTTACTATTATACAACCCCATTGTCTAAAATTATGGATGTTTAGTAACGTTTTGTGATGTTTTGAAATCATAATATCAAGGTTGAAATAAAACAAAAATATAGTTTAAACAAAAGCGAGTTCATTAAAATCTAGTCATGTTCTTCTCCCTTATGTATTAAAATTAGAAGCTGTGAATGATGCCTTTAATTATAGTCCTGATGTTTTAGTTGCAGAGCAGTTTATTTAAAGTGACAGTATCATTTTGTTATTATATAATTACTCATACTGAATTTGTAATGTAAACAAATAGAAGACTAATAATTTGGAGACAGAAGTAAAATTGATAGCACTCATCAGATAATAATTTTAATGTATTTATCACATATTACTGATTCAGACCTAATTTAGCTTGAGAGTTAACTAATTAGAGGGAAAGGCATTATAGGCTCACGTCTTTGGTAGGACTTACACTTAAATAATTCATGGTATTAAAGACAAAAAAGATTCATGGAAAAACGGAAAAACAATGAAAATAAATACCGGTATGATTTTCCTATTCTCTTTAAGCCTGTCTATATGATTCTTGGATATCCAAAACCAATGGAAGGTTGTTAAAAGGAAATAGGATTCTCATTAATGATAACAAAGAATTGGGAGTTGGTCCACAAGGTAATGAGCTACCTTTAAGCAGGGATACTCCATTAAGAGAGGCATTTTTTTAAAAAGGCAAACGAGCAGATTCTCACACTGACAGACTTGGTCTCAACATGATCTTGAAGGTCACTTCAACTTTAATGTTCTATGATCTCATATTTATATCATAATTAATTAAATCCAATTCCATCTCTATGTATTTACAAGAAACAATTTTTTCCTGGCTTTAAAATATACTAGATATTTTTCCATATACTCTTAAAAAGACATTCAAAATGCTCTGTATACTCCTCCCTGATTTCAATAAAGTATGGTCATCCTATTTCATCTATAAGGAGATTTTGTTGGTAAAATTTTGTTAGATGGTTAGAACTATGAAGCAGTCTTATGACTTCAGAGCAAGAAGTTAGGATTATTTACATATCATGCTCCTTTTATGTCTGTGAATTTCCCTAAAGAAATCATATTGTATGCAAGCTTCAAAGGCATAGTCCCTGGTTACTGAACAATCCACAGCTGAATCTTCAAAGAGATGATCTGCACATCATATATAATCCAACTATTTTTATATGTTCAAAATGTTGGCATGTACACTCAAAATAACCAATAATGAGTGAATAATGATTTTTCAGCTGCAGGAGATGATAATGGACTTATTTTATTTTTCATTGTTTCTTTGAATCTAATGACAACTAAAGATGCTGGTGAATTATTTAATGTAAGGTACATTATCCTACTTCAGTCCAATAACTACTATCAGTGCTTTCATGGTTGCTGTCCTCAACAGCTATCTACTGAAAGTCTACAATGGACTAAGCCTTGAATCTAGGAGACAGAAATGCTTCCCTTCTCCAAAATGGGATAGCACACACTGAAGGTCACTCCAAAGTCAATATTAATAATAATGAGAACCATAACAGTTGAAAGTTAATATTTGGAACCAAAAATAACAAGAGAAAAAGAAATGCCACAGTTAATAACTGCAATAATGTTTATAATGATTATAAATTAATAGATCAATTGTAATAGATGCTGCAATAATGAGTTCAAGTATAATTTTATGATAAAAGATGAATAAGGAAAGAGAAGAAAAAGTGTACATATAAGGGTAACATAGATATGTGTGAATTGCTGGGGTTGTAAATTATGCTGGGTTTAACAAGGATGTTTTTGTTCTTGTTTATTCAGAAAATGTACCTCCATGGAAAACGTTCCTTATGGTGGGTGGGACTAAGAAGGAACATTCTCAACTTTAGTTCGGATGAAGCCACATTGGAAGCACCGTAACCAAGTGTCTTGCTCTGGATATCTCAAATTCACTGGACCTGAGATCCTCTGCTCTTTCCCTTTCCTTGTGGATAGTACCTTTAAGATGACCAACTGAATTTCTAGTCAAATCACCATTTATGATGGGGTAATTTTAAATATACTCAAGCTGTTACAAGTTCTATATTTATCGAACACAGAGAGTTTATAGCCTTGTCACTGAGACATTAGGATAGTCTGGATAGACCTAGAGGCTCATGCTTATAGGCAGATGATATTAATATATGTCACAAGATACCAAGACCCCACAAATAAAATAATCGGAACCTGAAGATCAACACCTCCAAATTGGGGATCAAGTTTGTGTTTGGAGGTTCAATCCTATCATTCTTCCAGTAAGATTCCACTCCAGTGGGTTGATACAGTAATGGGGAGAAGTGAGCTGAACTGGGAAAGAATTATGTAAAGAGGAGTGGAAACATAACCAACACAGTGGCTTATCATCAAATGCTCTTTAAACCTACACAAGTTCCAATATATGTTGCTCAGTAACAAAAATAATTTAAATAATGTGCACAATTCATCCTCCCATTTCACTCAGTATGTATACAGCCTAGAGTGAGTGGGATGTGAAATAAATGAATCTACTGCCCCTGAGCCAATCTCAATTTCTTTGCACTGAAAAATAACAATGTCTCTATGACTGATTTTATTGGATGTTCAGAATCAATATTTATTATATTATACCCAAATTTTGCCTTGCATACTAACTACAGATGGTAACCTTTGTAAGATACAAATTGACTATTTAGACATAGACCAAAATTTTCTCCTTGCAGAAAATGTGAGACGTTAAATTGTCCATTCCCGTGATACCAGATATTCATGAGTTTAGCAAAGTTTCTGAATGGAGTGAGCCACACTCTCCTCTTTCTCTCTATGTTACATTAGTATAAGTTTATCTGGTTCCAGTAAAAGTTTAGATCTACTCCAAAATCAGACATCTTCTGAAAATTACTCTTCAGGTAACACATACAAACCAATATGTTACCAGCATAACATATTGCTAGTTATACAGTATGTTCAGGACCTGATGTGTTGGGACTACACAATAGGATGATGGATCATAAATCTTCTGAACTGCCAAAAGAATTAAGTTATAATGCAACAGGCTATATATCTGAAAGGAATAGGAAGCACCTGAGTAAGCCTTTAATTCTAAGCTTTGCGCTGTACTGAAACAGTATTTCAATGGCAGACATTTGCATTCTTGTTCAAACATTTGATTTTTTTCTTCAGAAGACTGTGAGCTTCTTAAGGTCAGGGACAATGTCTTTTTTACTAGTATATAATTCCCAGTGCCTGGCACATTATAGATGCTCAATAAGTGTTCAACGAATGAATGAATGAATGAATGAACGAACTTGTGGACTTAAAATTGAAGAAGACAGAATTTTGTCAAGGGGGTTCCCAATAAATGAAAAATCAAAGTTGCAACAAGTGTAAATAATCCTGTATCTACACTCACCAGTAGTACAGCATTTAAATTCAGAGACTGTGTTTGAGTACATGTGTCAATAAGAATTGAAACTTAGTGATTAACAAATTTCTTCCAATTTTGAATTCAGTGTCCCACCCTAGTTTGTCTTAAACTTTCTTTGAACCTCATATTGCCAAAATAATTTTCTAATTTAACAATATTTTCTCACTATACATGTGGACCTTAACATGCACTTCGTTGTGATAGCCTAATATTGCTACCTTGTAATAACATCAATTTTGACCCCTCATGCATGATACAACTATTTTTTAAGACTTTATTTTTTTTAGAGAAGTTTTAGGTTCATAGCAAAATTAAGAGGAAGGTACAGAGATTTCCCATATAATATGCCCCCTCCACACACAAACACAGCCCATCCCCCGACCCCGTTATTATCATCCCCCATCAAAGTGGTATATTTGTTACAACTGATGAGCTTACACAGATACATCATAATCACCCACAGTTCATAGTTTACATTAGGGTTCACTCTTGATGTTATACATTCTATGGGTTTGGACAAATGTATAATGGCATGTGTCCACCATTATAGTATCATACAGAGTATTCTCACTGTCCTAAAAATCTTCTGTGTTTCACCTCTTCAGCCCTTCACCACCACAGCCATGATAGAACTTTTTTATGCACATGTTTTATCCTTCCAAAAAAATCTCATACAGGGCAAAACTCGGGGCAGTAGGTTTTCAACAAAACATTTATTTAATGAGATTGCAATAGACATGATCTGGGACTATATGAGGCCCTAATGTCTAAGAATGCAGGCTGGGGGCAAACTGTTCAGGGTCATATCTAGCTCATCCTTCAGTGCTGCTTTACCATGGGTAATTTGCTTAACCTTTATGAGCCTCATTTTTCTCACATATAAAATGGGGATAATAACAATTACCTCAAAAAGTATTTGTAGCGATTAAATGAGATCATCCATGTAAAGCATTTTGAATAGTGCCTCGCACATGGTACATTCTTATTATGCCAGGGGCTGTCATATGTGCTTTGCTTATATTAATTTGAATAAACACTACAAATTAATACATGTTACATGTAATAAAGGTTAGCTATTATTATGCTTAACAATATAAAACTCCCAATATTTCACCATTTTGACCTATAAAAACAACAATTTCACATGGGTTCTATCTGATATGCTATGACTTTAACATATTTCAGTGATTTGGTCAAGTCAATCAGTTCTGTTAAATTAGAAAATGGTGGAATGATATAAACTCATTGTACATCAAGTCTAAAATATTAATCCATTAGTAATAGTCTCCTAATATTACAAGCTGGGGGTTATATTGCATTTGTATCTCCTGACTCAGGACAGAGACAGGAAAGCCAGTTTGGAAGGATCCAAAATTAGAAGAGAGAGGGCCCTGAATATTCCACACCAGTACACTCTGCATTTCTCTATCACCCACAGGTCACTGCCCTTGATCCAGCTCAAGGCTAACTTTGTCCATTTTGGCAGACTTGATAAATGCCTATGGGAAGTGATTCCAGGGAAATTTGAAAAAGATGGGCATCATAAAGATAAAATTTCTAAAATCCAAGCTCACAATCATCATCTTGTGGTCAGGAATAATATTTCTACAGGATTCCTGATATATACACAAACATGATACCTGAACAAGATCATGCTTTACTCATTTAGTAAGCACTGAATAGAGTCTCAGCTCAGCTAAGAGACTGCTGATGGATAGGTGAGAGGATGCACATGTTGTGATGAGGCAAGTGATGGGAAAAGTTAAAATATGCAAAGTAGGCCAAAAGAATGGGAGGTCCTAGAATAAAGACTCAGAATTTCAAAGAAAAGGGACACAACTAAAAATAAATGATCCAACCTTATATGGGCTGACACTATCTCCTCATGCTCTCCCTAACCCTCTATGTCCTTTGGATCAGTGATAACACCTCCCACACTTCTGGCCCTCCCACTAGGCACCTATTCTTTGGCTGGTCTAAAATCACCCTTCCCCCACACGGATTATCTCAAACTGCCTTTTTCTGCCTCCTAAAAAGTGACTGCTTTCATCTGAGCATCTGCAAAATCAATTTTCTTCACTCTTCACTTCAGAACACATTTTTAAATATAGCTCCAGTAGCTGTTGTGCTTAACAACATCAGTGAAAGCACTCCAATTTAACTTTTCCAAATAACCATTGATATCTATAAAGATTCTTAGCGCCACCACAGGAAAAAAATCCCTAAGCTGAATTATTCCTTTTTTTTTTTATTAACAGTTTTCTCTGAGCTTTAAACAGTTTTTAAATGAACTAAGAATCCTTAGTGGGATTTTTTTTTTTTAAATGAACTGAACACAAGCATTAACACAGGAACAGTTGGACGCTAATCATTTAGCTGGCAAAAACTATATTACATGGCTAATGGGAACACCAGGGAAGCACAGAGGCAATAAGGACTATGTGTTGGCAACAGCGATGTGTCTGTAGGCAGCTCTAAGTTACCAAGGAGGCTTGCATTACTATTCACAGTACAGAAGCAAAAGAGTTATTATAACATCCTTCTAACCGCTTGAGAATTTATCATATGAGACATCTCAGTCCTATGAAGGCCAATAAGAAGTAACTTTGGCATTACTGAGAAATACACTGTTAATATAAGCTCCAGTGTGTTTAGCAGAAAAGTGGCCAATGATAATAATAACAACCCCCTACATTTGTAGAATACTGTATCCATTGACCTACTTTCATCTTGACAACAACCCTGAGAAACAGGCATTATAAATGAGGTTCAAAAATATTAAGGGACTATCCCAAGATCAGATAGATAATAAATAATAGTGGCCAAATTTAATTCAATATTCCTCAATGAACTTTTAATGACTTCCCATCCATGAAATTCTCTGTGCTAAGCACTAAGGATACCAAAAAAGAACTCACAATGCAGGCTTTCAGGGAGTTCACAGCCTACTGCAGACAATAGGTGGTTACTCATTCACTCAGTAACTATATATTGAGGGTCTACTATGTGCCCAGTACGACTGGGGTACTGGGAAATAAGCAATACACAAAACACACAAGGTTCTTGCTGTCACAGAGCCATGCATTCTAGTGAGGCCAGGCAACAGGCGAATAAATAAACGAGACATTTTATTGAGTTCTACCAACTTGATAAAACTAGGTAATGTCATAGAATTGGGAAAGTGCTCTGAGGAGATGACATTTTAACTGAGAAATCAAGCCTGAAGATCCTGGCAGCAATCTGGCTAGAAGGGAGAGACCAGGAAACTTGTCTTGAGGCTGCATTTGTATAGCAATCAACTGTTTTTATTCAGATTGTATGTTTCTTTGAAGTGGCTTTGGGGGAGGTTAATGAGAATACGGGGGTGGGAGAGAAGCCAAATCTTCCTCCCACCACACTCTGATAGCAAGCCATACCTTGGTAGGGCCTTAAGAAAGAAACAAACATGGTGTGTTGGAGAAACAGAAAGAAATCAAGAAAGGCAAAGTCTTGCAGGAGAGGGAGCCTGGTACAAACTGAAGGAGGAACAGGCCACATCATGTAGGTCCTTGCCACCCACAATAAGAAGTTTGGATTTAATCTCACTGAAAGGAGAAATCATTTTGCTGAAAGAGACATAATCTGTTTTACATTTTGAAAGAAGAATTCTGGCTACTACATGGAGAATGGATTGAAAGAAAGCAAGAGAAGAGGCGGACAGACCAGTTAGGAGGGAAGAGATAAAAGCTTGAGGATATATTTAGGTTGTAGAACCAAAGAACTTGATGTTAATCGGATATGCAAGATGAGGACAAGAGAGAAATCAAGGTGACTTTCAGATTTTGGGATTAAGCATCTGGGTCAGGGATAATGTTATATCAGGATTGGGAAGACAAAGAGAGAAACACATTTATTCTCTTTGATTCACAAGAATGAATCGAGAATTCTGTTAAGGTTCGAGATGTCTATTTGACAGAAAAGAATTATAATACAGTGTGATAACTGCCACTGAGGTAGAGGCACATTCTAAATAACATAAAAGCACAGAAGACAGAGATTAATTCTGTGAGAAGAGAGATCAGGGAAGACTTCACAGAGGAGGTGATGTTTAGCTTATGTATTTAAACACAATTAAGAAATGGCCAATGAGTGAGAATAGCATTTGAGGTAGAGGGAACAGTACATGTAGAAGGCAGGTGGTACGAAAGTACAGTTTGTGCTGAGCCTTGCGTATTGGACACATCTTTCTCCTGAAAGCAGCCTGAGGTTTCTAGGCACAGTAAAGCACCAAAAAAAGTACAAAGTAGTAAGTCTTTGGCTAGTGTTGCAGGAGGAGCTTGAGACTGCGAAGACGATAAGAATATTAAGCAATCTTTAGTTCTGGAAATCCATACAACTATAGTTAGTAGTCCTATAGTACTTACATTAAAAACATATATACAATGTTTATATTTTATATATAAACACATAAAAATACACAAATCCTCTACCTATTTCAAAAAGGATTTGAGGCAGACTTGAAAAAAATATATACTGTTGTATAATAAAGAATTTATCTGGTTTTATTTCTGTTTCCTAGAAGATTACTTCTAAATCCATGAAATTTCCTCAATGATAGGAGTGCTTTTGTTATTCATGATAGGCTCCTTGTATCATACCTGATTTATACTAATTAGATAAGTCAAAATGGGTCACAGAAAGACCAACCATGAGATTGGAGGTTGGGGCATTGAGTCAGCCCAACCTCCAGGGAGGAAAAAGAGTTGAAGATTGCCTTCAATTACGTGGCTAATGATTTCATTAATCATCCCTTTGTAATGAAACCCCAATAAAAACTCTGGGCACCAAGACTCAAGCAACATTCCTGGCTGGTGAATACATCAATGTTCCAGGAGGGTAATGGGTTTTACTTCAAAGGAGAGGGTATGAAAGTTTCACCTCTGGGCTCTCCCAGAACTCACCCTTTGCAACTCTTCATTTGGCTGGTCTGACTAATACCCTTTATAATAAAAATGTAATTGTAAGTATAGCACTTTCCTGAAATTTGTGAGTCATTCTAGCAAATTATTGGACCTGAGGGGATCATAGGAACCACTGAGTTTGTAGCCAGTTGGTCAGAAGCGCAGGTGGCCTAGAGACGCCTGAATTTGTGACTGACATTTTAAGTGAAAGCAGTTTTTTGGGGGGACTGCGCCCTTAATTCGTGGAGTCTGCTCTAACTTCGGGTAGTTAACATCAGAATTGTACCACAGCATTATAATTACAAAAATAAAATGAATAAACAGCTATAATCAGGAGGAATAGGGATACAAAAATAAAGTGATAAAAGTAATGTAGTTACTACTCACATCCCAAGAATAACTCCAAAGCAGCTTCATAGGATTTCAGAGGCACCATGATGTGGTGGTTATGAACATGGATTTGAGCCAAACTTACAGGACTCAAATCCACCTCCGCTACTTACCATCTTGGCGATGATACGCAAGTCACTTAACCTCTCTGAGCTTCCATTTCCTTATTTATAAAATGGAGTTGACAATAATGCCTACTTCATGGAATTATTTTAAGAATTAAATTGGTCAATTCATAAAAAGTGCTTTGAACAGTGTCTTACACATAAGAATATTCAATAAACATTAGCTATTATTATTAAAATAGGCCACAATATAGGCCAATGTCAGCACATCAAAATACAATTCAATGAAAGCAATTTCAAAAAAAAAATTTGCAGTCCAGATATGAAGCTATACAGTTGTCTATTGCAGCACTCTCCAGTAGAACTTTCCATAATGATCATAATGTTCTATATCTGTGCTGTCCAATATGAAAGCCACTAACCACATGTATATATTGAGCACTTGTAATATGGGTATTGAACAGAGGAACTGAATTTTCTATTTTATTTAATTTTTAATTTATTTAAATTTAAATAGCCACATGAGACTAGAGACTACCATATATTGGAAAGTAGAAAATGTAAGCATATATTGGATAGCCACATGCCCTTTAGTTGCTCTTTCATGAACAATATTCGTCACAATCAAGCTCTTGTCAATGACTGGGCAGGTGAGAATTCAAGTCCACTTAATTCTAAGTTGCTAGCTAAAGGTAGAATAATGTGCAGTGTGCATCCAAGTAAAGAGTAGGGTTAACATTTTGTTATGAAACTCAAGAAGCAGGCATGACCCTGGAGAAAAAAGCTCACTGTCTGCCAAATGGAGATGGGCCAAGGTAATATTTGCAGATATGTATAAGTCTTTCCTCAGAAAACAGTCCAGAGTTTACTGTAATTTATAATAATAAGAGACCTCAAAGTTCTACCTACTTATTAGGTTGCAGTGAGAATTAAGATAGAAAATGCATATAATTGCTTGGCACCTTGCCTTGCGCAGCAAACATACAATAAATTTTAGCTCTTGTTATCATCATTATCAGAATTATTCTATGCTATAAAATATATTGGTAATAATTTCAACCTGAAAAACTGTGTAAGCAGATATTAATAAGCTCAATATAATGCCCATATAATATAGAATTTCAAGTAATGTTATTTACTGATGAATCCTTCAGGATAAGCTAGTGGTAATACATAGCCTACAAAAAGCAAATGAGTTAACACTTCTCTATAGGAGTTTTAGATCTTGACCAATTAAGTGCTAGAGGCCCTGTACCAAAACTGAAGATTTAGGATTTGAAGTAACTTATTTAAAGTAAAGTAATTAAATTGCAGAGCTATTATCTGTGGAGTCTACTCTAAATTTGAAAAGATAAAAGTGTATCATCAGCATTTAGGCAAATACTTATCTGTCTGTTCTCTATTGCAAGGAAGCATGAATTTGGCTCATCCAGGAATAATATCAAGTCATTAAGATACACATTAAAAGAGAGAATCTGAAACATATTGTATGTTGTCTCCCTTAAGATTATCTAATCTACCAAGAAACTGTCTGTAATAACCTGGAGCCTGGCAGTGATGTTAGGAGACAAGGGACAAGTCCCATGTAAGTATCAGTAGCCAGGAGTATATATGTAGGGCATAACCAATCCCTGTACATAAGCCAAGGGAAGGTCAATTAAATCGTCATTATCAAGGTTCTCAAAAAACTTATTCACAAACTGATGAGCAATATTGATCAATAAGACAAGAGCAGATGTTTCTCCTGCAAAATATTGTCCTGAAAAATCCAGACTTTGCCATTTAACAAAAAAGAAACTGGCCTACATTTAGATGGAATAATTTAGAGGGAGCAGAAAGCATTTTTTATTAGAATCATTCTATATATGATTATGTGCATTTGTTTACTTCTAGGTAATAGGAGCAACAAATAGATAAGGATCAAAGCACATCATGGAGAGCAGTGCTGAATATTCCAAAGGTAAATGACCTTCATCTGTGTTGTATTTAATTAGAGACACTTACTAGGACCCAGACTAAGGTTTTTTTTTTTTTTTTTTTTTCCAGCATATTATGGGGGTACAGATGTTTAGGTTATATATGTTGCCCTTGCCACCCCCCCGCCAAGTTCGAGTTTCAAATGTGTCCATCCTTCAGGTGGTGTGCATTACACTCTTTGTGTATGCATATACCCGTCCCTTCAACCTTCCTCCTCCCTTTCCCCTCCCCCTGCCCAACATCCAATAGATGTTATTCTTATATGTGCACTTATCTGATGATCAGTTAATACCAATTTGATGGTGAGTACATGTGGTGCTTGTCTTTCCATTCTTGGGATACCTCGCTTAGTAGAATGCGTTCCAGCTCTATCCAGGAGTACACAAGAGGTGCTATGTCGCCATTGTTTCTTAAAGCTGAATAGTACTCCATGGTATACATATACCACATTTTGTTTTGGCCATGGTTTTTAAAGCTAGGAGTTTCTGCTTAAAAATCACTCTTAAACACTAAAAAATAAACTAAGAATATGATGGCTTTCATCTCTCATGTCTTAACTATGAAAAAACACCAAAACTGATAGCTTTGAAACATGCTTATCATCAGCTCTGAATTGCACTAAGATTACAGGGAAATAGTACGGTGGAAGAGGATGGCTGAGATCGGTTCTTTTTGGGTACCAGAAGCTATACATAATAATTTAGATCACATCAGTTATATAACAGTAAAAATTACTATATGATTAAATGATGTAACAATTAGGAATATTTTAGGCTACAAGGAGCAGAAAACATGCCTATGGTGACAAAAATATTAGAAACTTATTTCTTCTCATATAAAGGGAAGTACAGAGGGATGCAGTTGTTAGCTCTGGTTGAGGTAGCTCCAGAGTCTCTGAATTCCTTTGATATTTGCCTCATGGAACCAGGTTGGCTGCTGCAGCTCCAATCATAAGGTCCCATTCAGCTTAATGAAGGAAGAAGGAGAAGAGGTGGTGCCTACTGAAGAGTCCAGCTTTAAACCAAAATCCTATGTGTGACCATTCAGGCCCAATCATAGGCAATTACAAGGCTTTGTCTGTCAGGCTTCATCAAGGAAGCTTCCATTTCCATATCAGACTTGGTGCAGAGCCAGTGCATTGCAATTCTTTGGAGGGATTGTGTAGTCAAGGACTTCTTCCCAAGCCAGCCATACTCATGCAAATCTGCCCAGATGCTAGCCTAGCCCAGATGCTTCCATTCATCAGAGGCCTCCTTATCAGAGGCTTTGGCTAAGGGACTATCAGAGGCCCAGGCACCTTCCCTGTGAGTTCTTTATCAGGGGCCTTGGCTAAGGGACTTTTCTGCACTCTGACTTAGTGCTTTTCTACTTTTAATCCTTTCCCCTCGCCCTCTCCCTGGCACCCTGGGTCCATAAAAAGTCAGGACTTTTCTCTTCAGGGCTCCTCACTAATAAAATATTTCCCCCATCTGTATTGCATTCATCTGACCCTTGCAAAGTGTTTGTTCCATGAGAAAAAATTAAATACTAAGGAGCCAGTGCCCCTGAAGGGATGGCAGAGCATGCCATTCTTATAGAATAATGTTTAGCCAATCTAGTACTGGCAAATAAACTAGGAAATGCCTATAAAAGATATGCCATTGTCTATCCAAACATACCAATAAACATTATGTCAAACGAGTAGTCTTGGCTGGGCACTGTGGCTCATGCCTATAATCCTGCACTTCGGGAGGCTGAGGCAGGAGGACTGCTTGAGGTCAGGAGTTTGAGACCAGCTTGAGCAAGACCCAGACCCCGTCTCTACAAAAAAATAGAAAAATTAGCCAGGTGTGGTGGCACACATCTGTAGACCCAGCTACGTGGGAGGATTAGGCAGGAGGATCCCTTGAGCCCAGGAGTTTGAGGTTGCAGTGAGGTATGATGATGCCACTGCACTCTAGCCCAGGCAACAGAGCAAGTCCCTGTCTCAAAATCAAAAACCAAAAAACCAAACAACAAACAAAAAAACAGGTAGCCTTAATACATGCAGATTATACTTTTCAGGAAAACCAAGTAAAACATGCTTTGTGTACCACAATGAAGAAAGCACCATTCTGCCACTAGCTCTGCTTTAACTCCCACAGCGATCCACAGGGTATCCATTCATGGAACAGGATATTCATTCATGGAACCAAAGCAGCATATGGCTCTGAAAATAAAAAGTCTCTGATCTTACAATGAACAAAGTAATCTGTAAATTAAAATATCAAATCAAAAATCCTCCTGAATAACAATGAGTTTAAGTTGATGGTTTCTTTCTTCTTGTTTGTTTTAAGCTTTTTTTGTGGAAAGAGATTCTTATTGGTCAATTAAAAATTGTATTCAATATTTGCAGCGTCAAAATCAAAGCAATATTTTTTCTATATTCTCTAAGAGGCACGTTTCTCTTGTTCTTTATTAACTGGAAGTGAAGGTATAAACAAAGAGTTGAAATAAAACCAGTGAGTGGGGTTCTTTCTTGTCTCTTCTTACCCTCCTATGGAGTAACATGCAGTTAGACACCGAAAAGCTCAAGGGCCAAGATCTTTTCTGCCAAGTGTAAGTGAGTTACACCAAAAGGAAATAGGAAATCTGCAGAGATCACACTGAAGGAAGTCATCTATTGATTTACTAAAAGTTCCTCTTTAAGATGATTCCCAACAGTCTCACTTTGAAAGTAAATACTTTTTCTCCCCTGACCCCAACTGACAATTTGATATCTCTGCTTATTAATCTACAGTTTCCTGAAAATTAAAATGTGGGATGCTTTCATTATGCAACTATGCCGGAGATGAAAGGAAATAAAGTGTAAACCCACAACTGTAACACCCTAAAAGTGAAGAGACTGACAATAGCTCAACAAAAAGAAGACATTTCAATTAATATGCCTCTCTGTGGCTTTGGCTTTCTTCTTGTGTGCTCAGCTGGAGTAATTAGAGGAAAACCTGAGGGGAGCCTACCCCAGAAGCCTCACTCAGCCCTCTCCAGCTGAGTCTACTCTTCACTGGCCACCGTCTCCACTGAGGAAGAGACTCAGCATGACCTGTAATGTCCATCTGCTCTGGGGAATAATCCCTTCCAAGAACCGCCAGGAAGTATCCTGTTCAAAAAGAAAAAAAAAATCCTATTCACTTTAAAAGAGAGAAAAAGCAGCAATCATTCAAGAAAAATCCCCTTCCAAGCTATTATCACTCTGACACGAATTCCTCTTCCGAGATTTTTCCTCATTTTGCAGTTTTTTGAAGTACAATTTATAATACCATAAAATTTACCCACTTGAAGTGTACGGATTAAATGAGTTTAAATAAATTTATACAGTTGTGCAACCATTACCACAATCAAGCTTTAGAACATTTCCATCCCTCAAACAGTTCCCTGGTGTCCATCTACCATCAACCCTGCTCCTACTCATAGTCCCGAGCAACCAATGATCTTCTGTCTCTATAGTTTTATCTTTTCTAGAAATTTCATTTAAATGGAATCATATAATATGTACTCTTTTGTTTGTGTCTGGCTTCTTTCACTTAGCATGTTTTTGAAGTTGATCCATGTTGTTACATGTGTAAGTATTAATAGTTTGCACCTTCTTATTGCTGAATGCAATTCCCTTATATAGATATATTGCACTATCGTGATCTATTTTCCAGTTGATGGACATTTAGATTGTTTCCAATTCGGAGGTATTATGAATAAAATGAACATTCAGATACAAGTCTTTGGACATATAATTTCATTTCTCTTGGGGAGATAATAGAGAAAAGAAATTGCTGGTTTGTATGGCAACGATATGTTCAATTTTTTAGAAACTGCCAAGTAATTTTTCAAAGTGGCTATTACCATTTTTCATTTCTATCAGCAATGTACAAGGGTTCCAGTTTCTTCATAATCTAAATAACACTTAGTATTCTCAGTCTTTTTTTGATTACATATATTTTAATAAGTGTGTAGTGGCATCTCACTGGAGTTTTAATTTGCATTTCTCTTATGACTAACAATGTTGAGCATCTTTTCATGTGCTTATTTGCTATTCATGGATCTTTTTTGATGAAGTGTTTAGTCAAATTTTTATCCATTTTTTAATTAGGTTATATGTCTTTAGATTATTGAATTGTAAGAGTTCTTTTAATATTCTGAACACGAGTCTTTTATCAGATATATAATTTGCAAATATTTTCACCCATTCTTTTTGCTTATGTTTGTTTTTTTCATTTTCTTAATACCATCTTTTGTAGAGCAAAATTTTAATTTATTTTTATTGTTCATACATTTTGTGTTTTAAGAAATATTTGCCTAACCTAAGGTCATAAATTTTTTTCTCCCCTCTTTAATTCTAGAAGTTTTATACATTTTTAACTCTAACACTTAGATCTATGGTCTATTTAGAGTAGAATTGTATGTATGGTGTGAGGTAAATGTCAAGGTTTTTTTTTCTTTTTTTTTTTTTTTTGCATACGGATACCATGATGGTTAATCTTAGCTATCACCTTGACTAGATTTAAAGGATACCTAGATAGTTGGTGAAGCATTATTTCTGGGTTTCTCTGTGAGGGTGTTTCTGGAGAAGTTTGGTGTGTGAATTGGTAACTAAGTGGGGAAGATCCACCCTCAATAGGGGTGGGCACCATTCAATCTGCTGGGGGAGCCAGAGAGAACAAAAAGGCAGAGGAAAGGCAAATTTGTTCTCTCTCTCTCTCTCTCTGTTTCCCTCTCTTCTGGAGGTAGGACACACTTCTTTTCCTGCCCTTAAATCAGAACCTCCAGGTTCTCCAGCCTGATTCTGGAACTTGGGTCAGCAGTCTCCCAGGTTCTAAGGCCTTCAGCTTTGAACTAAGAGTTATACCATGGACTTCTTTGGTTCTGGGGCCTTTGGACTTGGAACGATCCATGCCACTGGCTTCCCTGGTTCTCCAGATTGCAGATTGCCCATGATGGGAGTTCTCAGCATCCATAATTGTATGGGCCAATTCCTCTAATGAATCTCTTCTCATGTATCTAGCTATCTATTGAAGGAAATAAAAATATTTTATCACAAAATATATTTCTCCAATATATTTTGAGATGGCTGCCACAGAGCCAGCAGACTGAAATGGCCCTGCAAAGCTGTCTTTTGTGGGGGAAATCTTCATTACTTCAGTCAGGCCAGCCTTTGTTCAGATCTAGGAAAGATTAACTGAGACTCTGATACCTTTAAACGTCTGAAAAAAGACATTTACCATCTATATTCTCTGAGGGCTGCTATCTGTGAGGTTTTAGCTACATAGCAAGACTACCTTTACTAGCTAATCTTCCTCTTCCTTTGTCCCTTCCATAATCTGTCTTGCCACCAAAACCTCATTTACCACCTTAATCTGTTTTGGGCCATGTTCTGAGCCTGCGTTCTTTCTGTAGTCTCAAGATGGTATATAAGCTTCTGTACCCCATTGAAGGCTTAGGTCTTTGTTCTGAAGTCTTCCATGTATACTCATTAAATAAATTTGTATGCCTTTTTTCATATTAATCAATCTGCCTCATATCAGTGATTTTTCAGCAAAGGGGGCCAAGGGCCTTGGCCTATCTATCTATCTACCTGTCCTATTGGTTCTGTCTCTCTGGAGAACCCTGACTAATTCAAATACCCAATTGTTCCAGCATTATTTGTTAAAAAAGATTCTCTTTTCCCACTTGCAACTTGATCAAAAATCAAGTGACCATAAATGGGTGAGTTTATTTCTGGGCTCTATTCTGTTCCATTGACCTACAGTTTATGATGCTAATACCACACTGTCTTGATTACTGTAGATTTATAGTAAGCTGTGAAAACTGAGTAGCATAAGTCCTCCAACATTGTTCTTTTTTACAAAATTTTGTTTATTCTAGGTACTTTGAATTTCCATTTGAATTTTAGAATCTACTTGTCTATTTCTATAAAAAGCCTGCTGAAATTTTGATAAGGATTGTGTTAAATCTATAGATCAATTTGAGGAGAATTGCCATTTTAATTAAACTGAATCTTCTAATCCATGAACATAGTACGTCTCTCCAGTGATTTAGGTCTTCATTAATTTCTCTAGCAATGTTTTGTAGTTTTCAGTATACAGTTCTTACACTTTTTGGTTAAATTTATGCCTAACTATTTTATCCTTTTTAGTTTTGTAGTAAATGATATTGTTTTCTTAATTTTCTTTTTGGATTGTTAATTGCTAACATAGAGACATACAATTGATTTTTGTATATTGATCTTGTACCTTGTGACCTTTGTTCCCCATCCATTCATCCTCCCTGGTTATCCTTTATTGCCTCTCAACAGAATTCCTCCTTTCCTCCCTCCCATAACTCATTTTACCAGAAATATATATAAGCTTCTAAATCCCACCATGGAGTGGAATCTTCATTCTGAGGGTTCCTCTGTATATACATTAAATAAAATAAATTTCTATCTTTTTACCTCCTATTAATTGGTAGGCCTCATGTTAGTGATTTTTTAGCAAACCTTAGAGGAGCAAGATTCTTGCTAGAATCTCCAGTGTAATGTTGAATAAAAGTGGTAAGAGGAGACATTTTTGTATCCTTTCAAATCTTAGGAAGAGAAAGCATTTAGGTTTTTAATATTAAGTATGATGTTACCTGTAGCTCTTTATCTGGGTTAGGAGATTTTTATCCCTCGTTTGTCAGAAATTTTTATCACAAATGTATGTTGGATATTTCGAATGCTTTTCTATTTCCATTGAGATAATCATATGGGGTTTTTTTCCTTTATTCTATCAATATGATGTATCACACTAATTGATTTGGGGATAATAAGTTAACCTTGCCATATAAGGAGCCCAAAAGTCACCATTCCATCCTAACAACAAGTAAACAAGTAAAAAGCTAAACAAACTTAAAAATCAATAACTCTTCTTAGATCCATAAGAGAAGTAAGGTAATGGCAAACCTCTGCCCCCAAAATCATAGAGACAGACAGGAATATACAGAGAATCACAACTTACTGGAACAGATACTCACAAGCATAAATATGAACCTTGACTTCTAAACTCCACAATGCACAAAAATTAATTTGAAAGGATTCATAGGCTTAAATGTAAAAGAGAAAACAAAAAAGCTTCAAGAATAAAATGTAAGAGAACATCTTCATGACCTTGCTATACACAAAGATTTCTTAAATAGGACACAGAAAACACCAACCATTAAAAAAAATTGATAAATTCAATTTCATTCAAGTTAAGACCTTCAGTTCTCCAAAAGATACAACTAAGAGAGTGAAAGAGAAGTTATTTCCACTAGAAGGTAAAACCACAATTAAATACCACTACGCCATCACCATATTGGCTAATATTGTATATTAATACAAAAAATACACAGCGACAAAAAAAGTGAATGACCTAATGTTTACCTACAAGAACATGGACAAATCTCACAGGCATACTGTTTAGCGAAAAAGCCAGACACCAAAGAGTACATATTAATACTATACAATTCTAATTATATGAAGTTAAAATATTAATATATGTGATAGAATTTAGCATAATGACTAATATTGAGTAGACAGTGGTATCAGGCAACCTTCCAGAGTGCTGGAAATGATTTATATCTTATCTGGGTGGTGGGTTTATGGATGTCTATATATTCAAAAACTCCATAAGATATGAACTTCAAATTTGTGTACTTTACTATATGTGTATTTTACTTCCAAAAATTTTTAAGGATGCTCAATCTCACTTAAAAAAAGATAAATATAAATTAAAATTACCTTGAGATATTTCTTACCTATTAGATTGGAATAAAAAAAATCCAAAAGTTGTTTAATATGCTCTCTTGGTGAACTTGTAGGAAAGCAGAAATTAATATCGTTATTAGGAATGGAGAATGTTGGAACTCATATGAAACAATACATAAATCCTTTGACAATCTCACTTCTGAAATTTCATAGACATACCTACACACATATGAAGCCACATATGTACAAGATTATTCTTCATGACATTGTTTGGAATAGCAAAAATTGAAAAATGACCCAAGTGTTTAGCCATAGGAGCATGTAGAAGCATGGCTGAAAAAATATCTTACACTCAGGCAATGGAACACAATGTAACTGCAAAAAAAATAAAAATAAAAGAGATTCTTATGCACTGATATTTGTTGTATGAAATATGCAACCATAAAAATGTGAAATTGTTAAAAAAAAAAAGAGCAAGATGCCTATGTACTAATATGTATCTGTGTACCAATCGAGAGAAAGCAACAAGTCACATTATTAAGTAGAAAAAATAGTGTAGAACAATGAATATGAAATACAATGCTTTGAGCAAAAAAAAAAAGCATTTCTTCACATTTTCTTACCTGTACATAAAACACTGGATGTACAAACGAGAAACTAATAAAAATGGTTAACCACAAAGATAAAGGGATGGGGGAACAGGGTAGATGAGACCAGGATGAGAGAGAAACTTCTCGAAATATATTATTTGGAAATATTTTTATCTTTGAAATATGTAAAATGTTGCCTATTTTTAAAAAAACACATAAAGAAATAAGATATATCCACAAGTACTGCTACTGAAATTCAGAGGGGCAAAAAATTAGAGTTTATACCAGCTAAAAAACAATTTATAGAAGAAACAGAACTTCATTTGGTTTTTGAAAGACAGGTAAGGCCTAATTCCGGTCACCTGCTTTCACTTCCACCTCACTCATCGGGAAGCAAATCCTAATTACTTCCATCAAAATATTCAGTTTAACACTCTCTTAATTCGGCATAGCGGTCACCTCTAGAAAGAGAGCAGGAGGAACAAGAATGAGGTAGGGAGGATTTCACATAGGCTTGAACTTCATCTATATTTTATTTCTTTTAAAAAATAGACATGAAAGGGAGACCACAGGAAGATAGAGGAAGAAGATGGCTATCCGTAAACCAAGGAGAGAGGCCTTAGAAGAAATTGACCCTTCCAACCAACATGTTGATCTCAGGCTTCTAGCCTCCTGAATTGAGAGAAGATAAATTTCATTTTTTTTTTTTTGAGACAGACTCTTTCTCTGTGGCCCAGGCTAGAGTGCCATGGCATCAGCCTAGCTCACAGCAACCTCAAACTCCTGGGTTCAAGCGATCCTCCTGCCTCAGCCTCCCAAGTAGCTGGGACTACCAGTGCATACCACCATATCCAGCTAATATTTTCTATTTTTACTAGAGATGGGGGTCTTGCTCTTGTTCAGGCTGGTCTTGAATTCCTGACCTCAGTGATCCTTCCATCTTGGCCTCCTGGAATGCTAGGATTACAGGCATGAGCCACCACACCCAGCTGATAAATTTCTATTGCTTAAACCACATATAAAATAACAATAATAATAATAAAATAAAAGACACGAAGCAAAAATGGCAAACTGCAAAGATTTGATAAATCTGGGTGGTAAGAGAAAAAAGGTTCAATTGCGTCCTTTTTGTCTAAGACACCGTCAGCCTATCAGAAGAACAACAGATTTTTTAAAGATAAAGCATTTCATCGCTTTCTGTGTAGACAAGCAATATGGGGAAGAATAAACATGTTTAAAGCCAAAAAAAACATCGTCCATTTAGAAGGCTTTGGCTCATCAAGAAGTCACATTAAAGGCACCCAAGGTCTCCCCAAGCTGTGAGTGTCCAGCGCAGAACAAGTCTGAGCCTCGGGAGTGCCTGCTGCTGTGAATGGGGGCCAGGCCAGAGCTTCAACTGTCAGACTTAAAGCGTGGGCATCAATTTATAGACAAACCAGAAGCCTGTTGGTCGTATAATTACTGTAGGCAATAAGCGTAGTTTCCAAATTGAAAACTAGGCTAAGTAACTATGACACCTTCAGAGACAACATTTTGTACATATTTCATGATTTCTTTTTAGGGAAATGCACAAGGTCTAATTACACAAGCTGTTTATTCTCATTAGTCTTTTGGGTTTCAGCACGTGTGGGTTTTCTTAAGCTTTTCTCACTATTAAACTCAGCCAAATTCATACTCACAGAGGAAGTTAGATTCCAATATGCAGCGCTACGGCAGATCTCCAAGCTACCCAAATCCATGGGGTAATCAAAAATATTCTGTAAGCTGCTATATGACTTTTTTCATTCCTCCCTGCAAATAGCAGTAGCAGGATTAATGTCAAACAAACTCCCCCACACCACCCCTGCCACAGGTTTAGCCTGTTTGACTACAATTACTCTCCTAAGCAAGACTCTTTTTGCCACTTGGCAAAAGTGAAAAGAAAAGAGGGTAAAGAGAACAGACTATTATAAATAAATACAAAGTACCTTAAGTTATTCAACTTTCCAAATTTCAAACAGTTTCACATATTCGCTCCTTATAAATCAATAAAGAGGCAGGGCAGGTAGTATTGTTGCCACTTTACAGATAGTGAAAGCTGAGGCTCGGGGAAGTTAAGTGGCTAGCCAAAACGTTATCCAGCTAGTTAGTGGACAGAACTCACACTTCGATCTTCTGACCCTATTCCAGAGTTCCTTACACTATCCCAGATGTCTGGCAGGCTCAAGCGAAAAAATCAGTGACATAACTTCTCAAATTTCTTTCCATCTATCCATAAATTTCAAATTCTCCCACAGTTATGACTGTCTAATGTATTCAACTCCTGTAGATGTTTTGCAGACTGATCTTTCCCAAAATCTCCCTTCCCACCTCTTTGGCCTGCTATGGATCTGAATTTCCACCATTTGAGATCACTCTTCTGGCTAACTAGCTGGACTTTACCATGTAGGCCAGTTTTTCTCAGTATTGTTTCTGAGGTACCTGCATTAGAAATACACTGGGAACACGTTAAAAATATAAATGCCTGGGCATAATTCAAAATCCATGGAATCAGATTCTCTTGGGGGTTTGTTTAGAAATCTGTATTTTTAACAAGCTACCCCATGCTGCTACCTACCAGCTTTAAAGTTGAGAAACTCTTCTATCAGCAATGAAAAGACTGAGATGTTTTGAGCCAGAGACTAGAATCATCAAAGTGTTATTTTAAGAAGATAAACTTGAAAGCAATGTTTAGCATGGGCTGGAGGAGAAAGAGACTGGAGTCTAAGAGAACCGTCTGCCATTATTACAGTAGCCCCACTTAAGAAGCAGGATTGGAGAGAAAAGTAAATACGGAAATAAAAAAACTAAAAGGGGCATTACGTAAGTCACTATAATTCCTTCTCTTTGTTTTTTACAAAAATTTCATTTCACCCAGGCTCCATTAGCCATTACTAAGAGGCCAAATTAATTCTGTGAGTGTATTTCATCAGTGTCACAGGTCAGCTCCTCTATCTGTGAGTGTGCTGCACTTCATACAGAGGGATTTAACTACGGGTCATGTTAGACCGCTTAATTCATCTCCTGTGACTAAGATTGAGTTCCTTTGCTATATTCATTTAGACTAGAAGAAAAAGTGGTGAGCTTCCAATACTGATGGCCAAAGCATCTTAAATTCATTTCTAAAGCTGCAATCTTCCAGGTTTTTCATGTGTGCTGGAGAAGTTCATGGGAGCATCACTTTCCAAATCATTCTATTCCCTAGGAGTTGAAACCACAGAACGCATTATCCAGGAAGGTTCTCATTTTCATTAGTTTCGTTTGTCATCACTTCCTCTGTTTCTCTCTCACATGTGTATATGTGTGTGTACATATGCATATATATTTATATTCATATTACATATATATTATAAATACATATCTTACATTCAAATGGTAGTCAAGTGTTGTTTGTGGATGTTTTAAGTTTTTATCTTTCGCACAATAGATGCCAGAAATGATATCGGCCTAGAATTTACAGTGCCTAAATATTAATACTAGTTACAGTTTGCCATGGACTTGCTATAGGACCTTAAGTAATTCGACTCTCCCTTCCGGAGCTCTGTTTCTTCATCTGTAAAATGAGATTGAACTACCTGGTATCCAAGGTCACTCCAATCCAAATATTCCACATTTCTAAGTTGACTGCTCTGGATCCCTTCCAGCAACATGAAAGTTTAAAATCTCCAGATCCAAATTACTATTTGGTTCATTTGAGTTCAGCGCATATAACATGTCTCTAAGAGTGCTCACTAGAGTCTTATGCTGCGGCGGTGGAACTATAATAAAGTTGGCTTACCTACTTAACTCTCTGCCCACATATATTTCTCACTACAACTTCTTTAATCAGGTCCAGGGTAAGGGAGAAGAATTTGAAAGAAATAAGCAGTCATCTTAACATCTGGTCACATCAGAGAAGTATCACATGCCTTTTATTCACCACAGGGCCTCTCTGTAGATAATTTTCCATCACCCTCCTCCTCCTACCATCGCACTCACCAAGAGAAATGTGCTGAAGCCAAGATATCTATGGCACAGAAGAAGCAGAACTAAGATGAACAGGACATGCTCCTTGCCTTCCTAGAGCTAGCTAGGATATGGAGATCGCGACAGACAGAGGTGATTTAAGTTGTCATGACTCTTAATAGTCAAAACACAGCCAAAAATACAACATTTCATGCAGTTAAAAACATAAAATGGGGGCTGAAAAATGGTGGATTAGGGGTGACCTCCTGGCTCTCTGCTCCCAGAGTGGGAGGTGAAGAACACGGACACCCACACGCGAGTGAGGCGCTCTCCCACAGGATCGGCTTTGTGAATCCGCAGATAAAGTAAGGAGAACTGTAAAAACACCTGGAGAATGTGGGACAAAGGGAAGTGCAGCG